>WAAG01029120.1:164205-192394 GCA_013390105.1 Tichodroma muraria
AAGAAGATAAACTCCCCCAAAAAACCAACCCGACTGAGATCACATGGCAGGGCTTCAGTGCCTCGGTGGCTTCTTCTCGAGGCGAGTCCCCCAGAGTGGCAGGGCCAGCAGGGGAGAACAGCCTGCTGAGTCAAGAGTGCTCAGTTGAGTCAAAAAGTGTCCCATTTTCAAGTGCTTTGTCTCACCACTGGAGCTGCTGGTCACCTCTCCCACAAAACTGAAACTGTCTTCCATGCTGTTCCCGCAGGAATGCCGTGGGGCTCCACAGGCTGCCAGAGGCACCCACCACGGCTGTGAAGCTCAGCACGGTGGAAAGACAATGTAAACGGTGCATTTTAGGGCAAAAAATTCAGAGAAAGGGGATGTTTCATCCTCTCTGAACATGTCGTTGTGCTGCCGAATACGCAGATGGATTTTCACTACAAGCAGGATGTCTCCTATTTATAATTTTTGTTTACTGGTCGTTACTCTGTCGCCGCATACGGGGGAATTCTTCTTCCCTAACTCTTTGTGTTGACGGAGACACCTTCCCAGCTGCTACCCAGCCATGCCATGGAGCTCATCACACGGCCTGGGAACATCAGCCCCAGCACAGGCAGATCCACAGAAAGTCCTCCTCCAGTAAGGAGACAACTGCTCATGGCCTCACAGCTCATCCCTAACAAGCCAAGGAGGTTCTTGGCAACCTAAGCACCACTAAAGTGGCTGTCTGTTATCACTAGATAGGGAAACCACTTTCTCAGCATTGCTGATAGAAAAGCAAAGTGCTGACTGCCTGTGCTGAGGCTTCCCCAAAGCCTCACATACCCAGCATTAAAAGACATCCAGTAGTGGAGTATGTAAAATCCACTGTTTTTCATTCAGTGGTTAAATCATTTAACCACTGAAAGGTTAACGAAAAGCAAAAAAGAGAAAGCTGGCTTTTAATATTTTAATTGCCATTGCATTTGGCAATTTTAGGCTTTGGCTAGAGAAAGGATCTAAGAGAGATTCCTGCTATTAACTGCTTTTGTGTTTACAGTTACAAGGCTCTGAAAACAATTTTTATGAGCAATACTCTAAAACAATTCCAGATCTTCTGACTTTCTTAACCATGTAAAAAAAAAAAAAATCAAAAATACTGGAGTAGAAAAGCACTCAAAAACCATAGATACTTTTCTAAAGCAAACCCCTACATTGTTTTAGGTCAGCTATGCTGCTGTTCCATACCCAGCAGCAGAACCCAGGCCAGCCAGAGCACCTCTGATGTCACTGTGCACGTGACACTGGGCAGACACAGCACAGCCCACCTAGGGCACTCCCACGGAATTATTTCCACCTCTTTCCCCAAGGTGTTCCAGCCTGCCCTCTGTTCTCAGCAGGTTTGGGGATGGCACAGGCACGCCCAGGAGGCTGCACCCGCACGTCTGCAGGTGTGTGCTCCTTGCTGTGTGCTGGAGATCACCCTTTAGGTTTTTTTACCAGGTCTTTGCTGCAGCAGTAGTGATTTTACTTTCACTTGCTTTAAGGGAACAGCTGGGCTTGCTTCTTTGGTGTGTGCATTTCCAAGCAAGTCAGCCAAGACCAGCCTGTGAATGCAGCAATGAAAGGGCCCTCTTAGAGAGCCTTTCCCTGGGCATCCAACAAAGGGGAAAACGAAGAGCTAAGCCTGGACGAGACCCAAGAGCTCTTCATATGAATAACTGCAAATGGGAAAAAGATGCCCCAAGAGACAGAGCTGGAGGCAAGTTGTGACAATGGTTAATAACTCCCAAGGCCGGCAGGGCTGAGGATTATTTAACATCCCAGCACGCCAGTGGCACTGTATGGACACCATCACCCTCTGAAATCCTGAAGGATTTTGTTCAGTCTGCTTCTAAATGACACCTGCAGATGAAGACAGAGCTTTTCGCTTTTCCAGCATTGAACAAATTGCACTTTTCAGCAACGCCTGGCCAAGGCTTCTCCTTCCATCTCGTTCTCCTCATACCATCTTCGTCAAACTGAATCCAGCCATCATTTTAACTTTCAATCCACAATGGAAAGGTCAGATCCCATGGACAGAGGCCAAAGCCTTTGTTTGCAGCCCCAAATAGGATTGCATTAGTTAAGCCTTAGCTGCCGTTCTCAATTTTCTTCATTCACAGTACACATTGGCAGCCAATTTGGTTGAAAGAAATTTGGCAACTGCTCTTGGACCTTCATCCTCCACTGTTGCTTTCTCCCTCAGTTAAACCAACTATTTTCCTCTGCTATTAATGACAGATACTAAGGCATCTCACTAGTGCCTAAGCAGAGCAAACAAATGTGTGCCTGTTTAGGAATGACTTGGCCCAAACCATGAGGATCTGATGGCCATTAATGCCTATGTACAGAGACTTTTTTCTTTCTATTGAAGCATTCTCATATATATCACAGAGCACATCACCATCCAGCATGCAAAAAGTGACAGCATGCACAGGATGATGTATCTATTAAACTAAACAAAAGAGGAATTCAAACCCCTGAGGGCTGCAGAGGGATGACAACAGGATGCATAATGACTGGGATGCTGAAAGCCTAACTGCAGGCATGGTGGATTTTCTTTGCTGAAAAACTTGATATGGTATCTACAGGTTTTTATGCTATGGTTTCAAATATGTAGCACTATCAGTACTTTTTGGGAAGGATTAAGAGTACAAAGACCTTAAAACTTCAAAAATAGCCTTCAAATACTTCTTTTTCATGTAATGGACCTTCCCTAATACAGACCAGGATAGGTCTCAACCCTGCCATCACCAGTTGGAATGACTTGCCAGAAGAAGGAGGCAATGGATGTGTCATCTCCTGGCCTGCACCACCATGCACTTATCTGTGGTATTTGTTTCTCATCAGTAAAACGGAACCTGTTTTACTGTACACTTTTAACTCACAGGTGGCTATGCCATGGGAATCTGCAGTGTGAAAGGTGCTTGCACACGAACTCCTTGGCATGCTGGAGTCCTCCAATGGCTCTTTCCCAAAATGAGTGGCCATGAAAGGCAAGTATTACTGAATGTGATCAGGACTGCACTATATTCCATTTAGAAGCTGCATTTAGTCAGGTTAATCAAACTCTGCCAGCGTATTTTCATACATTCTCCATGTTTTATTTATTCCTCTGATATGTTAAGAGGAAAAGATACTGGGTTATCCACGGGTCCTGGCTGCCAATTAATATCAGAACTGGAAGTTGTGGTGTTTGCTCGGGGCACTAACGCGAGGTTTGTAACAAAATCAAGCAAGGCTGGCACCATTCATTGACTTTGCAAACCAACCAGTCTTTTAACTCACTATCATTAACTGATCCCATGAAAGTCAGGCTTAAAAGCAAGACAAAGTCCCATCCCATTAGCATAGCAAGGTTTCCCACTGGCAGGTCACTAAGGGACTGCCAGTCGGATTACTTCCAGGCTTAACCCCTGGAGCTCAGAAATCCCTTTGTACTCTGAACTGAAGGGGAAGCTGAAATGTGCTGCGATGTGCTGTCCTCCAAACCTCACCAGCACCAGCTCCCCCATCAGAGGACGCACCAGCAGCAGCTGGATGGGAGTTTTTTGGGTTTTTTGTACAGTGAGGGTGGTAAAACACTGGCACAGGTTGCCTGGAGAGGTGGTAGATGCCCCATGCCTGGAAACATCTGAGGTCAGACTGGGCAGGGCTCTGAGCAACTCTCACGTCCCTGCTCACTGCAGAGGAGCTGGACTAGATAATCTTTGAAGGTGACTTCCAACCCAAACCATTCTGAGATTCTGTGATTACACTCCTCACTGAGAAACAGCTGGACTCCTCAACACACTCCAACTTCTTCTGCAATTAAGAGCAGTGATGAAAAGACAGGTGAGAATCTTGATCCCCATCTCCCAAAACACAGCTATTTGGCTAAGTCCTTCCTTAAGGAAGAGCCTTCCTTGGGACCTTTTAGGTCTAACACTTGTTGCAACCTGAAAAGGTACCATTGGTACAATGATAATTGTATTACATGTTTTACAACAGCAGAGTCTCACTGGCTATCCTGCACAGCTTTATTCCATCAGTGGCAGGAATTTTAACATGCCAAAAATGCCTAATATCCTACTAGAGGTTTTGGATTATTTTTCCAGTAAGGACTGGATATACTGCAAAATCCCCCTTCACTAAAATAGAAGTATTTAAATGGAATAGGTAATTTTCAGCAATAGTGTAATGGGTAAAAATGTAGGATAATTGCTTCTGCTTTTTCACTTCAATACTGTCAAAACATGTCTGTTCAATAAGCACAGAGCAGCTGTGTTTCAACTCTGTCATTATATTTAGACACATATATTAATTGAATTATATTTCTATTTATTTTACTCAGTGCTATTCGCTTTATACACACAAGATGATTCATTATTTTTAAATTATTTTTCAATACTGGCCACTCCATACAATGTTAAAATACTGCATCTCCTTTCCAACTCTGAAGTCTTGTTTAATGTCTAAAGACAAGCTGCAGAGCAGAATCAACATCCCGCCATGAGTCCTGGCTCCTACGCTTTATACACCAGATTTTTGGAATAAATATAACCAGCTGGGGGTTTGAGTCAGGAAAAACTAGCCCTGTTCCGTATTTGACAAACACTGAAGGCTACTAGAAGGAATAAATATATAAGGAACAACAACAAAGAATGCCAAGACCTTTTCAAGAGTCTAAAGAGAGTGCTGCTCTCCAGGCAGGGTACTGCATCAGATGTGGGCAGATGGCTCAGTGTCTGAAGGCACATCCCCAAACCAGCAGTGCAACTGCACCCTCACACAAAAGGACTGGGAATTTCTTCCTCTAATGCTTCCCAGCACCAGGCCAGGATCCAAAGCCTCTGCCCAAGGGCATCTGCTCATTTTAAATGAGTGCACTGTGCTCCTTCCCTCCTTACCCACAAAGCTGGACATGAGATTTATGTTGGAGGAGGAGCGGAGTTAATGCGTGAATGACTCCACAAGGTCGTTAGAGATTAAAATTGACACAGACTAAGCCCTGCTGAAACCAACAGAGGTATAGGAAGGGGCTTGGGCCAACACTGGGACCTCTGGACAAAATAAACAGGTAATTCAGACTCAGAAAAGTCTGTGATAAACACCATGGGTCACTCCCAAATGTCCCCTGGGAGAAGGGGGAGCCTTCCCCCCAGTACCCAACATCCAAAGCCTGAAGGACAAGTATTGGAGCTTCCATTCAAAATCCAATGCATACAGAAAAAGGATTATTATTTTTCTTGAAGAGGGGGAAGGTCAGAGTCAAGTATGCTTTTCTTCCTTTTTTAATTTCAATGGCTTTACAAGCTCCTGAAGTCACTTGGGCTACAGAAATGTATTTCTATCGTTTTCATTTTGACCAGCAAAGCAAATGCTGTGTACAAAGGAAAAAAAAAAAAAAAAAGACATGCACACAATATCAACCACAACACTGACATGAAATAAAATACTTCAGAGATATTATGATGTGTTGAGGCACCCTCCTGGCTACTCTTAAAAGATGTCAAGTGTAATTCAGATTTGATTTCTTCCACTGTGGGTAACCCTGGCAGCAGAAAACTTTCATCAATAATAAAATTTCAGTCACGTGACTTAAAACTCCCTGTTTATAAACACTAAGAGGAAGTGTGAACTGGATCATGAATCTGGTGCTCTCAAATTCCAAGTGCTGCAGCCAGCCAGCCAGCCACAGGGCATATATCCTGGATCAAGACAACAATGTCAAATTAACCTAATTATTTTCTTGGAACAAAGGTTCTGAAGAGGTTTTGTTACAAAATGTTGATGCTTCCTTACCCTGTGACAGCTCATTGGCCCAAAGCCAATTGGGAGAGAGAAAAGGCTCTTCCAGATAAAACCTTGCCTGGTTCTAACTGCTTTGTCATACTTATTTTTATAATAATAACGAAAAATTCTAACAGCACACATGGAAAACTTTGCCTTGCAAAACAGATGTGAGGCAGGACAGATGCTGAGCTTTATTTTTCTCCACACCATTCTTTTAATTCTGCCAAAAAACAGACAACGTGGCGGGGAAGCACAGCAACCGGAACCTGGGAAGGCCAACCTGAACAACAGAGATTATGCCCACACAAGAAAATAATTTGATGCAAGAGGAGGAGCAGACCAGTAGGTCAAAACCATCTACTACCAGAACTGGTTACAGTTTTAGAGGGAGGGTCCAGGGTGGTCCATGAGCCCACCAGCCAGTCTCCAGTGTGCACTGGCAGTGCCTGCAGGAGTGGTTCAGACTCCTGGGTCTCTCAGGGAGTGCATTTGGTGCACACCTGAAGTGGAGCACTACACTTCACTCGCTGGCAAGGAAATTCAGGACACTTGCTCCAAGGGACACGCTGTGATCCAAACGTGTATGCACGTGAGGGCACTGGAAGGAAGGACCTGCCCTCAAACTGTGCTACTGCTCTGAACCAAAACACTCTGCTACACACCAGTGGGGAGCAAGAACTACAGGGACACAGGCATTGGGCTTGCCAAAGCCCAAAGCCACAGCACAGAAGGAAAACCAAGCCTCCTATCAGAGCACAGTGCCGAGACAGATTTACAGCTGCACACATTTAGTCATTAGAGACCTAAACATATTTAAAAAGCAAAAAGAGTCAAAATTACTCTCCGAGTTAAAAGGGTATCTTTGCTTTTTTGCTTTATTGAAAGCATATTTCAGTTGCTGATTCTTTCAGATTTGATTTCTGTTTTTCTGGTCCTGTAGTGAAAAAAATTCCCTCTGGATACAAAGACACCTGTGGGAGGGAGCTTACTCATGAGCTTGGGTCTTCACTTCATTTCCCCTGCCGTTCTGCTCCCCAAGAAGCCCAACCAAAGGATGTGACTGATGCATTTCATTCATTCGTTTGCTGTCAACAAAGATTTGGTTCCACGGGGTGGGGGGGGGTTGTCAATTTATGAAGACCTTAAATTATTGCTAGAAGTATAAATGACTGCTGAATATGAAGGTTTTACTTTGTGTTTACCCAAAGATATGAAGGTTCTCTTTGGGGCTGAGATCTGCCCTGGTACCTCCCAGGGAGCTGATACCAATTCTAGTCCTGAGAATGAGTTTCAGCCTGCAGCACTGGGCCTGGAAACTGATCCACAAAAAATAGTTTTCCATCATCAAAAAAAAAAGCAAGCAGCGGTTAAAAGAAACCAGCAGCTAAAGGTAATACCCATACAAGAATCACAAAGTGGGATGCAGGGACCAACAAACATCCAGCTCTTTATGCCCTGCTTTCCTGCACTCACACCTACGTAAATAACAAAGGAAGACATAAGGAGGAAAACGCCAGCACCTGGGAAATTCAGTTGCATGCAGAACGTGGCGAGTTTCCCCGAGCCACCAGCAGCCAGGTTCACTAACGATACCTGCTCACATAAAATGCCACCAACGCAACTCCCCTCCTTGAGGGGACGTTTCGTAAAACGTCCTCAAGCGACGTGCTCGTTGTCCTGTTCGGAAAAGGTCATAAACCCCTGCACGCTCATCCTGCACTGCTCCTGCCGGCAGCTGTGATTTGGAGCAGGCGTGATGACTGCCACAGCCGGCGAGAGGCTCGCGCCTGCCGCTACCCGCGCTCCAATTTGGCAGGCTGAAAGTCTCCTAAAATCATGAAGTGCTGCCGTAACTTTATATGACTTCATTCCGAACCCTCAGCTATTTCTAAAATAAAGCGTTTAAAGACATTTCAGGGCTCCAATTACGGAAATGTACTGCTGGAGACCTCGCGGTGCTCGTGCCCAAAATCCTCCTGCAAATGTGCACTCAAATGCTTCCAAATTGGTTCCCGCAGAGTAAAGTTACTAGAAATCAGTGCACCATTTTTCACTTCATTTTCCGACGACTTTATAAGGCTGGGAAGCGAGAAGCATACTGAATGGATTTACACTGATGCCCAGGGATGCTGTGATGCCACAGCTAACAGCCGGGATGCAGGGTTTTATGTGGCTTTCCTGCTGCTGGCAAACCTTCCCGGTGCTCAGCCCGTTCTCCCATGTGCCTGTTTTGTTCCATTTTAGAAAAATGAGTTTAAAAACAAAGAGGCCAAAAGCTATGGCCTGAAGGAAGCTCCACAAGCTGAGAGTGACCTCTGGCTCTGTCTGAACAGTCAATTTTCCAGAGCAAAACCCTCTACACAAGGTCAGGCTCCTGGCAGACCCTCTGCCAAAGGAACACTCCTCTTCAACCTCAACCTCCCTTCAAGTTCCACATATCTATTCTTACATGCATGAAGCTGAAAGCAGGAAAAATACCAAAATCCTTTGTTGATGCAGATTATATAAATACCTGCGAGGAACTTCCAGCAGGTATTAATTTACCATAGAATATAGGTACTTGAATGAAAAGAAAAATTTCCAGCTAGCCTTTCATCCTGGAAAAGCACTCTCATAGAACAAGAGGGAAAAAGAACATAATAGTTCAGGTTTAGCTGAAAATATTTGGCTCCTAAAAAAGCAGCAGAGCACAACAAGCTCGAAACCAAAAGTCTGACATGGAAAACCCAAAAATTAGAAAACGTGTGTTGGGAAAGGTTTTCAATAACGAGCAGGTAATATTTCATGTTGAAAATTTGTCTTTGCATTTTACTGCCTCTCAGATGTGGCCAGCTGTTAGGCTGAGGAATGCAAACCCATGGAACAGCAGGAAATCACCTGCCCAAGTGCACTATGCAATGGGCTTAAAACTATCCCACTAACCCATTATCACGCTGTCTTCCAGTACTGGGCAAGCACAAATCAGTGTCCAAAGGCAAAGGGCCCAAAAACCCACCCTGGTATTGGCTCCTGAACAAAAATAGCCAAGTTTGGATGCTTGTTGGTGTTACAACAAGTGTTGTGCTTGTTGGCACAAAGAAAAAGCTCTGTCCCTTCAAGCCTGGCTGATGTGGAAGAACATGGTGCCTAAACTGTGAGCTTTGAACCTCCCTTCCCAGACAGCTCCAATCAGGATGAACAGTTGCAGTGAAATAAATGCAGCTCCTAAATTATGGCTGGAGAAGAGTGCTTTTTAGCAGCATTTCTCCCTTTCTTTAATGTCCAAGATAAAAATCAGCATATTGGCATTATGAGTTTTGCTGATTCCGACCAGAAATCGTAAGCTGGATTTGTTTTGGGTTCCTTAGGTCCACGCAGTGCTTGGAATAGTCCTGATTAGATTTTACCGCCAATTATTTTTCCTGCAGGGAAAGCAATGCTGCAGGGGGAAAAAAAATACAGCACTGCTTGTGCTAACAGGAAAATTAAAGCCCTTGTAATTCTCGCGTGACAACGTCGAAGGGACTTACTCGGAGGCACAAAGAGCTGTGCATTGCGTTGGGAGCTCTGTTTGTAGCTTAAGCAGCCAAAGTAGCTCCAAGGATACCTCGCCTTCTTCCTCTTCTGGCTCTGAAAAGGCAGACGTGTGAGCTGTAAGTGGCCCTGCTGGCTGGCCCAGCTCCGAATCCGTGAGCCTGCCCCCCGCTCAGCCACAGCCAGGCATCCGGCCTCAGCCTGAGACGAGCACGGCAAGCAAGGCAAAGGCACAAAGACACAATGGCAATCCAGGGATTATTAGACCTGATTTAATCTCTTCTTCAGTATCCGAAGAAGATACTGAACAGAAGATACACAACAGCCTCGCTCCTAACGTCTGCAGAAGGATTACAGCAGTACAAGCTAATTATTTCAACGTGCTTTTTGGCAGGTGTTTCTACATAGACCTATTAAATGTGCACAGAAACGCACAAACGGGCCTGTAACAAGCTCCAAGGGTTCGCCTCTTGCAATGCCTGATTATTAAAACTGAGGTGACTTTTGCATCTCGTTTGGCTACCACAGTTGACAGTGAGGAAAATGCACATGAAGGCGAGTCCTTACTGCCAGAGGAGTGAGCGGAGAGAAGGCGATGGAATACACAGGTTTTATTACACATGGACTGTGATTTCCCACTGATGCCTTCCTCTTCTTTACTGCACGTTTTCCACCACGTAACCTGTGCGTCTCGAGAACAGAGACATTCAGGGACCAGGTTGCTTAAAACTTCTTATCTTTAAGTTATTCATAATCGGCCACTTCTCACAAGGAACTGCAGCTAAGGGTTTCTTCCAAAAAGGCGAGATAAGTTTAGTGGTAACTATGGGAAAGCTTTTAGTAGCAGAGTTGAGACAGGGATGAAGGGAAGTTAAAGCTGTCAGAGTAAATCCTAGGTGAGATGCCTCACTGCATCTTCATGCTGTAAGTTAGCACCAGCTCTCCATGGCAGCCTGCAGCTGTTCATGCTGTCATTTTGGACCTTTTCATCACCCATCTTCATTTTTATTAAATGGTGCAATTTGCGTTTTCTTCTTTGGCACAATTATTTAATTAATCTTTCTCCAGCATCATGCTACCACAGAGTGCACCATCCAGATATTCCTAGAACCAAATTTTTATCTGTGTTTTTTTTCTCATGTAAAAGCTGCATACTAACCGGTAGAAAAAAATTCTTAGAAAAATTAATCAACTTTCAGCTCCTTCTGATAAGCAAGACATATGTGTATTCAGCAACTCCTTTTAAGGAATGTATTTACTTCCCCCCCTCTGTTTTAGACCTCAGAATTTATAGTGCTAGGCAGCATCAGCATTTGCAGGTTGGATATTTACCTAATTAACTGTAGTTAACGGAACTGTGTATATAAAGCCCTTTCCCAAATCTGGGAAACAACAGCTTCAAATTCACCTGTTTGAAAGGAGATAAAGCAAGAATCTGCAGCTCTTCACCCAGCATCACATCAACATGCTAAAGCAACCCGCACGCCCTATGCTCCACACATCAACCATCACCCCAAACCACTCTACGAAGATGAGTTTTATACCCAACCTCTTTCAGTCTCACACATTTCAGATCAGACATGACAGCTCCTCAATGGGTATCGTTCAAAACAAAAATGTGCTAATTTCCAAAAAATTTGTTTTATGCATTCCTGTGCCTTCAGCAAAGTCTTCTACAAGTTTCACAAATGATCAGATATTCTACTGCAGAAAACTTGCTGATGGATGCTGCACATCTTGGATCGCTTAACAAAATAAAACCCGTTCCTGGCCTTTGCACTGCCAAGCAACATCTCTGTACGTGTCTTCAAAAATATACCCGTGTCGTTATACCACAGGACAAATGTTTATTGATATTTCAGCTGTAGTCTATTGGATTTCTTAATAACCAAGTGTCTTTATTCTATTCATAACAGCATTCAGCCTGAGTAATTGTCTACCATTCCTGAAAATGGCTGTGAAGCCAAATGTGGAAGAAAAGGGAAAAGCTCTGCAAAGCATTTACAGTAATTGTAATAGCTGTCCTGTAATATCTATTTGTTCCCTGTTATTTCTCTTCTAGATAATTTTCATTTCAAAACATAATGTGCCCATCACATTTGGAATATACGTATGTCATTTCTATGTTTTGCATAAAAACAACGTAATGAGTATCAACCTGTAATAAAGGCAAGCTGGGATCTTCAGGGAATTAATTGAACTTCAAAGTCGCAGCCACAGCCTGTGCCTCTCGTACCTTACCCACCCGTACCTCCTGCCCAGCAGCGGGGCTGCCCACCAGTTCCACTTCGAGCTGCACGCTGGGTTTGGGGTCTGGGGGGTGCCCATTTTGTCACTGCTTGTTTCTTCGTTTCGTTTGCAATCGATTGCTGTTAGATAATGGTGAATTCTCCTGCACTGCTGCAGACGCTCCACTGACTGGGACGTGAGTAGTTTCCTGGCAGCCAGTTTCCTGACAAACCAGCAAGCACGTGGTGTCCCGTGCATAAAGTGCTGCAAAACTCCGTATGGTTGTTTGCCCAGAGCAAACCTGGGACGTGGCTCACTCCCCAGCTCAAATCCTCTTTCATAGCTGTTAACACTGGGATCCTTTCTTGCTCTGTTACCAGCTTACCCCTCCAGTTTGATGTCTCACCTTTCCTCAGGTGCTGGAAGCATTTCTGGGTAATGGAGTGCAATCGTAATACCAAAATTCTGCAAAGCTCTCTGCTCTCACACCATTACCCAACTCCCTAAAAATAAACATGCACGTTTCTTTGTGGTATTCCCTTCTATGCTTAAAATAACAAAAACAGATGGAGTAAGATAGACCTGGAAGGACCAGCAGTGTCCACAAGCCTCATGCAAAGTATCTGAAGGACCTATATAACATAGGGTCTCACACATGTCCCTACTCCTTCCAACAGAATGCGTTCCCTAGATTGTAACTTGACAGGCTCTTGTTACTGCTCCAGGCTACATCTATTTATCCTGCCTGATGTGGGTATCTCCTTCTCTCTGCAGCAACCTGCCACCTCAAAGCTGTCACCAGGTCTACCTTCTACCTGCTCTGTAAGCTAAACAACCAGCGACCACCAAATACTCAAATATTTCGTCCCCTAAACTCCCAGTCATTCTTGCTGCTCCATTCACACTCTTCCCAGTTCCCCTTTCCCATTTGGACACTCCACATCCATCCAAGAACAGTGCTCAGGCTGAGACCTGCCACATGTTGGCCTCGTCAGAAGAAAAAAACAACACTAAACAAACAAATGACTATAACAAATTTTCGGGAGCTGGCAACGTGCAGTCCAATTGCTGATACTCGGTGCCCCAGGTGCCAATTATTTGGTGGCAGTCCTGGTGCACCTCTGCAGGCTGACTGTGCCCTCTGTCCCATCAGTCCCATCTGTCACTGCCATGCTCACGTGAGTCTGACTAATTCATGAGCTCACCACCTCCACTAACTTCACACGTCACAGCGTTCAAGAGGGGAAAGGGTTGGATGGACTAATGCTGTCCATTGTCATCTGATGTTGACCTCACTGAAGCACCTACTCTGACAACCTCTCTTCTGACAGTCTCAGCCCAAAGAGCAGCATCAAGTGCGTTCCTCACAAGCCTGTCACTGCCAGCTTCATGTCTAGAACTCCAGCAACAGGCACAAAGCACCTTGCCACTCAAAGCTTTAAAAAACCCGAACAAAACAACTGTTTGTGTTTTGATGGCAAGCTCTTGTTGAATACCAAGCACAGCAGGAAGATCTCAGGTTCTCCTGGTATGACTGAAAAGCAAGTCATTCATCAAAACTGTTCAGATACTCAGCTGGTAGGAATCACTGACTTCTGGAAGCCAGAAGGCCAGAATCCTGTTCATATTAAATATCGATAGATCCCCAGAGTCCCCTGCTGGCGTTTATCTGATGGCAATCTAGAACAGTATTTTCCATTAATCCTTCAAAGTCATTCTTTTTTTCAGCCTCAAACTCCTCACATCCATTGCTCCTGCTGAATTTTGTAACTCACCCTAAGACTTATACACATGATTTATCTGCAAGAGCCTTTTCTCCCCTTGTCTGGTTCCTCAACAATTCAAGGCAGTACCCAAGACAAGCACAAGGCTTTCCCTTCAACCTGTCTGGGTAAGTACTGTCCTGCAATAAGTTTTTTATTTTAAGGCACTGGTCTAGCAGGAGGAATTGATATGGAAATGAGTGTCATTACCAGCGTAAACAATCTGTTACTTTCCATACAAGTCAGAGTGCTAAATCACCACTGGTCCACTACATTACCATCTGAATAGCAGGAGGTAGCTAATGGGCCATATGTTAAAAAGCAGGTTACCCACATCTTCATCTGCAGATGAAAAGCAAGAATGACAGCTGAATGGTGAAGATATGACCACTGATCATATTGCCATTACCAGGACCCCCAGGCAGAATCCCCAGCCATGAAACAAGCAAACAGTTCCTCAGCTCCAAGTACCATCCACTTCACGACAAGGCTCCAAAAATCTATTACGATACACCATGTGTGTCGCCCGGCCCACTTCCAGCTCAGCATAGGAGGTTTCCCAACTAAATTTCACCTATCACAAGGAAATACTTGAAGAACTGCACCACAAAAGGTCCACATTTGCCTTCCCAAGTTGTGACACACACCAAAGGACCCAAGTTTCCCAACAGAGCTGCAAGGAGGAAGCAAAACAAAAACTGTGCATCGGCAGGGGTTCATCATCCAAACCAACTATAGAGCAGAAATACCCAACCCTGCCCCATCTCCAGTTTTCAGTACCAATGCCATGAGCTAAGTGATGCCTTCAGAAGACCAGCTAAACAGCAGCCATTATGCTGTGTACCAGGAAGAACACCAGGGAGCCCTTCTTTAGGCAGGAATTAACCACCAAGTTCCACTTCCATAGGTAAGGCAGGCAGCAAACAGTCTTCACCTCTGTGATGGGAAGCACTTAACGGAGTTATCCCTCCCCACCCAGAGCTGCTCCCTCTCAACTGTCGCCACAAAAAGATGGGGGGGGGGGAAGGCATCTTTTCATTTGATGGGATCATTTCACGCCCTGCCTGCAAGCTTGTGTACCCTCCAGCAAGGGGAATGGCCGTGCAGGCCATGGGGATGACACCCACCCATAAACTCCGACCGGTGCCCAGCGAGAGTGGCAACAGCACCGTGCTCTGCCTCAGCAGTGCTGCTGCTATTTAATATATCCTTGCAATGGCACTGCTTTGCCCTTCAAGGACAGGACTTCCTACCCTGGTATCCTGGTTTTCTCCCTGTCCTTCTACATATACTCTTGACCCAGTGGTANNNAAAAGAAAGGAAAATTACACTGAGGTCAAGCTGCTCAAATGCATATGCATTAGAGCTCCCAGAAAGCAAACTAATTATACTGAAAATGATGAGCTATACAGAGCCAGTGTCACACCAAAAATGACCATTTGTGATAATAAGCTCTAACACATAGTTTCTCACTCAAAAGAAGACTGCGTAGCTTGAAAATCCTGATTTGTTTTTGCAAAAATAATCCTGCCAAGTGATGGCATTTATAATGCACCTCGTATGCCAAGCTCTGGTGGCCCTGGCTTGGCTCTTCCACCTCTCCATCATCCCCCATGGGAATAGCATCTCTCCCCTCCCCAGAACTGTATGCTCTGCAGGATGATCCAGAGACCCACCAGTCCCTTCCCAGAAGGAAGCTTAATTGATAACCCTAGAAAAAAAACTAAAACTACATTCTTTGTGTTTTTCTCTTACAGGAAGTTTTTCCTCAATCTTTACCAACTTCAAAATTTATCTAACATATCCTCTTCCCGTAAGAAAGAATGAGGCAGTTAAATCACAGCACCCTGGCATTTGTAGCAACTAATGGATATAAACAGCATTTTCAAATACGTCAAAATAATTTACAGTATCTCCCAAAGTTGCCTTTCAGTACAAACAGTTGCAGAGTTAAAAGGTTTTACAACTGCAAATCATTTTTAGGAACAGCGTACAGAATGAGGGTATTCATCAGTGGGTTTATTAATATGAGTAGAAAGAATAATGGATGCAATATCTGCTAAGGGGACATCACATTATTATACATGCTTTAACTAATTTGCAATCTGGAAAAAAAAAAAAAAAAGAAAAAAGTATATTGTATCCCAGGGAGGCTCTTATCATTTGCCTACTGCTCTCTTTAGGCACTTACAACACCTGATTAATTAATAATTGTTGCTTGGGTTATGCTGCTCCACAACTTCTGTACCCTGGCTGTGAATAATAATCTGGCACTAAAAATTTAATAGGTGCATTGCAATGCTAGCCAAGATGCACCCTGTTGAGTGTTAAATAACTTATTTTTTGTAAATATAGCCCTTTTTCCTTTTTCAACCTGAAAGCAGCATTACACTTGGATAATTCCAAGTTAGCAGCAGCTCTCCAGTGGCGAGGACATATTTAACCCAAATAGAGCAGAAATCCTCAAGGCAAGGTGGAAGTGTTGGGCAAGGAGAGCTGAGGGCCCGGCAGGCTCCGGGGGAGCTGCGTGCCTGTCCCTGCCCCTGGGAAAGGCACCACTGGTGCCCTCCAGCAAACACCTCCCGTTCCCAGGCACAGTCCTGGTCCCTGCTCTGCGGTCCAGCAGCAATGCAGGCAACATTGCGGACGTGCAGCCAGATCCAGGAAAAGGGATTCCAGGAAAAGGTCGGGTCCTTCCACAGCAAGACCACCGTGTCTTGCAACTTTAAAACCCATTTCCCCTCTGAATTAATTTACACCCTGTTTTTCTAGTGTAATGCAAATCAACTTCTGCGTAAAACAACAGCATTGAGAGGTTTAGGCAGGGTGTCCCATGAAGGATGATTTTCAAAATTTTAACCTCGTGAAAGCAGGCGAGGGACAGGAGCAAGTGGCTGCATTCCCCAGTACTGCCCAAAGGGTTTACAATCTCCCCCACCCTCCATCAGCAGAGCTTTGACCAGCTGGGAGAACAACAGTAATCTATCTCAGGGTGCCAAAGAACTTCAGGCAGCAGTTACTTTTACACTGGGTCAGGCATTTTTTTTTGTTCTGTTTTTCCTTTTTTTTTTTTTCAGGTTTTTGATTGTTTGGCTGTTTCTTTTTAGTTCCTTCATTTTTTGGCAAGAACAAAGCGTTACAGATAACAGATACTGCTAATCTATATCTAACGAGCTTCTTGAGATGGGGGGGAGACCCCTACAAACAAGCAACTCACTCGCTAAAATAACCACAGCATCAAATTCTTTAATAGCCCCAGCCCACTCCCTGGCACAGACACCATTTGTCACAGCTTCTCTGGGCAGAGCTGAGTACTTCAGAAGTGCAGGCTTTTGGGATTACAAAGAATTTTAGAGATGCTGACAAGCTGTGCCAGGAGGTCTGAAAAACAGCACCTTCTTACAGCACTCAGGATCACAAACATTTGCCTTGCTATCACATTCACGGAAAGAGAACAGGAAAGAGTAATAAAGCTTTTAGTAGAGCTAATTAAAATTAAATTACTCACAATTTACAATCTGCTTCGACTATATCCCTAAAATTAAAGCCAATAAAGAGACAGACATTCTGAACTCTCAAATAAAAAAAAAAATAAAAAATTGGCTCTCCCTTGCTTTTATATGTCAGCCAAAATATAAAATACCACATATTCACCAGCAATAATTCTGGACAAAACCATTAATCATGCAAAACTCATTCAACACATTTTGCCTTTTCTACCACATGTGAATAATTCACAAATTAAAAGGAGACCAACTAGGGTTACAACTGCAATGATTAAAAGCTTTGCAAGAAATACAAATTCTTGTGCTTCAGGGTGTGCACTGACCTCGAGTTCAGAAGAGCTGAACCAAAGCTGCAGCAAGTGAAACCCAAGGTGTCTTCAGGAGAAAGGCTTCCCCAAACACGGGAAGATATGGACTGCAGACCATGACTTCTGAGCCTTCTGGGCACTCTGGGTGTTCTATTTGCTGTTTAATATCCTACCTTCCTCAATCCCAAAGCAGCACTCTGGCAATCAGGACAGCGGGAAGCCTCAGTGCCAGCAGGTCTAGGAGGCCCCACAGAGATTTCTAGACCAGCTTTTTGCAGAGGATCCCATAAACCTGCAAGCCCCCCTGTTTTGGTACGTGCGCACTCAGCTGTGACACTGACTCCGTGGCCTGGAGCCTGGTCCATCCATGGGCTCCTTCCCAGCCCAGGCAATTCCCCATCCCGGCTTCGGTGCACACAGCCTCTCGGGAGGTACGGAGCAGCTCGCACCAGGCACCGGAGATGCCTTGTCTGCAGGTGACAAGGTAAGTGTGAATTTTGAATAATTGCCCTTTTTTAAGCCAGAAGAGAGTGGGAGGATGGAATGAAGCACTCAACAAAAAAAAAGCTTCTTGCTTTTTCTTGCACTTCGGAGACAAGCAAATGGGTGAAAAAGTGAACTCTCATCATCCCCAGGAACATTACTCTTACTTACAGCCAAAAAAAAAAAAAAAGCCACCAGTCTGTGATGCATGAAAAACTTGTAGAACACATAATTCAAAGAATGGTACATAGCCAGAAAAATCCCCATGATTTTGGGAGTGCTTTTCAAATCAGCAGCAGCACAAGTAACAAGTACATGTAATGAGACCAAACTAAAATGAACTTAAGACAAATGCTAAATATCGATGTAACAGTCAAGGAGCAGAGCAAACACAGAATTAAAAAAAGGGCCCATGATTAACAGCCCTACATTTCCTCCTCAGACAGACAACTCCATTAATGCTGCAAACATTGTCACGTCCCTTGCGGAGAATTAATAGAAATGCCTTTTCAGGAAATCAGGGAATCTTTTCAGGAAAGGCACAACCACTTTCCTGCAGGCGTCCAAATTTGGCTTCATTTTCAAGAGGACATTTGCTTAACTCCCAAGTGTTTCCTGGGCGCAGTCAGGTATCTCCCCAAGCCTCATTGCAGTTTTTATACAAAGTATCTCCAAACACATTTCACGAAGAAGCCCTTATAATAATTTTACAGATAGGGAAACCCACGTGCTTGCAACAGTAAACCCTCAGACATCAAGCCATAGGCTTTTTTTCTTTCCGTGTTTCCCCTTTATGAGCAGCCCCTCATTCCTAAGGGATTTTACACGCTCCTCCTCTCCTGTCTCAGTTCAGCAGCTCGAACACACACTCTGTGCAGCATCCAGGCACAAACCAAGGGCCCCAGATCATGATTTCAGAAAGTGAGGCATTGCTCATCACAGCTTTTAAGGCAGACACTAGCAGATCTCTCCAGCAGCGCTGGAGTGTTCTTCTCTTCTGCTGTACTTGCTGCACTATTATCTTCCCGTTTAAGTCCTGCTAAACCCAGTGGAGAGGGTTTGCAGTTCATATTGCACTACACTGATCCTCCCCCTGCTTGTTTTTTTGTAGCATATGGCCATTGAGGTTATAGCCTCTCTTTCACTTCTATGTCTAGACTGATTATCTTAATTTTTTTTAATACCAAAATCTATATGACACTTCCCTCTGCAGGCATCTCTTCTGTCCAAACTCTGATTGTATCTCCACCTTTTTTCCATTAACTGCTCTGGATGGCCACAACAGACAAGTGCAAAGCCTGTATCATCACCACAGGGCTCAGATGCAAGGAGGAAAAATTAATGTTTGCGCTCAGATTTTTCTTAGCTACTACCAACTTACTATCAATAACATTGCCCTACTTATTAACCACTAATAATTAGCTAATGCTAAACCTTAGCAGTAACAGCAGTCTTGTCTTCTTTTACCCCCACTCTGTATCTTGTCACCAAAAAAAACGCCCACACCATTTTCCATTTCCTTTCCTGTTCTAGGCAATTTTCCTCTTGGTTTCTGCACAAATCATTCATGGCAGGTCTTACTGCTGTGTCAGGCACCTGGTTTTCTCACAGACCAGGCAGTCCTCCTTGGAGAACTCAGAAAGGAGAAGGACCACAGGCCGATCTGTTCAAAATATTTTGACAAGGAACATTCCCTAAAAAATCAACCTCTCCAGCTGAAATGCTGAGTTTCACTGAGAACTCGTTCAGTCATGCTTTAGATGCTACCAAGCACTCTGCTGTTTTTGCTAAAATGTTCGTACCATTCTCATGGTCAGACCCAAACCACTGTGACCTGAGCCACCTTCGTGGCATAGTGCCAGCCACTTACCTCAGACCTTGAGCTGGAGATGGCTCTGACAATGAAAAGGAATTTACTGCTTAGTGCTACTCTTTAACAAAAGTAGCAGAATTAAACAGTTAAGGCCTGATCCTCAGGTAACACAAATCGGATCAGATACATCAAAATAACATCTATTTACACCAGCTGTGGTTCTTTTAACATAATTTCAAAGCATTTTTATCATCTGCTACTTCACCAGGGGCAGAAGGGAGAAAATTTACCTAAAGCCAAGGGAAAGAGACAGTAATAGAGATCTCTTAGTGATGACTGGAGAATAAATATGACGGCGACAGAGACTAAACAGCTGTGAATCACATTGTTAAATCTAACTGGGCTGCAGGACTGCCCCAGAACAGCAAACAAATAAGAAAAAAAGCCCCAAAGTGACTCATCTGAGCCCCAGGGCTACTAAACCTGTGCAGATGATGTGGTGCTGTTCCAAGTGCCACATCACCAGGAGGCCAAGGGACACGCCAGCCTTTGCAAGCACCAAGCTGGCACAGCGTGCCGTGTCCTCGAGCCTGCCCCGTGTCCCTGGGACAGAGCCGGGCTTCCGGGGCTGGATGAGCTGCAGATGCCCAAAAGGGAGAGCAGAACAAGGGCGACGTTGTTCCCCGTGCACCGCCTGGGCTGCCAGAGCTCACAGCACTGCTTTTCCCCAAAACTTTTTTACAGGAGGCGGTTACCATCACTCATTTTGACATTCAAAAAAATAATAGTGGAAATACAAGGGGAGGAGAGAAGGGAGAGTGCCCAGCAGTGACATGGGCACAGAGCTATGCAGGGAATGAGGAGGGAAGCAGCCCATGGCCCATAAATCTCACCGGCTGGACGATGACCTTTCGTGTGCTGCCCACCGCTGAAGGTTTCTGACGTGCAAAGTCCTCCTCTCTGCTCCGCGGGGACAACAGCAGCTCAGGAGGTATTAAAACAGGGCCTGACCACAAGTCAGAATGAATAAAACCACTTGGAAAAGAGAGCGACAAAAGGTACGAAAATTTTACATAAGCAAGGATGCAGGTCAAAAATCTCCTGAAGGGATGGGTGTTTTGGGGCACATCTATTTTTGTCTTCCCAGGTGCCACTGCTGCAGAGGAGGGCCGTTAATATTGGTTTCGATGCTCACACCAAGTCCTGGAGAGAGCAGAAGCTCTTGGTTGGATGGATATCAGTTTGCAAAAAAAAAATACCATGAGAATTTCATTGTCACTTTATAGGACATCATTTCTGATCAGAATAAGGGCTAAGGCAGTGACTTTCTCCTTGTCTTTGCCACCAACACCACCAATTGTTTTCACCTGTGCCTTGAAAAATGTGAAACTTTGAGACCACTGGACCATGAAAGCAATCATGTTCTTTCTCTGCCTAAATAATTAAACACTTTCAGTGCCAAACTGAATGGACTCCAGCAAGACAAACTTTAGCTTCTTGTGCAAACTATATAACTTACACACACATAAAATATGTGACCAATGGTCACAATATATACAGCTCTAGTCTAAAAGGTAACGTTTTCATTTCAGGGCAAAACACAAGTATCCAGGATTCTGAATTTTATTTTCACAGGAGGGAAGTTCTCCACAGAGACATACATCCAGCTGATGGCTTCCTGCAGAAAGAAGCCAAACTTCAAAATGGAAAGGGCTGAGTCCATGCGTAACAAACAGATGGGCACATTTTTCAGAATTTTCAGCTTGGACATTATTTTTAAATGTGATGGGATCACTGAGACATGATATAGTCATTGTCACACCATGAATTCTTTGCCTGCCACAGATCAGGAACTGTAAATAAACTCCCAAGGTAACCGATACCCTCGTGTGGGCTTTAATCTATCAAATATGGTAATTGTTAGCACAATCTAACAACTTGCTGGCTTGCAAATTAATCACTCAGTCTTAGCAGCAAGGTGCATCTTTTTATAGCAAATGCTTGGCACATGAAGTGTGGCTAATAAGATGCCTCTAATTTAAGAGTCTCACAACATCCCCCTTCATGAGATAATTGCTCACACCAGAGGCCTCAATCCCCAAAAGGCTGCAGAGAGCCACACTCACCACCACTCACCAAATGCCCCCTCTACCACTGGAGGGAAAAGGAGCAGCCTACCTCTGGCTGGAGAGCCAAGGAGGACACCACAGGATAGGGAAAAAACACTATGGGATTGCAATTTACCAATATATACACAACCCATTGGACTAGAAAGGTTATGTCCATGTAATGTCATCTGTGACATTGTTATATTTATTGTAATGTTATATCATATTATATAATAATATATAATATCATTATAATCTCTGATTATTCAAAGATCTTTTAGCAATTTTGAGTTAATAAATGCGAACAATATAAATTCAAAACCCACGGGCTTATGGCTCCTTACTTCTAGCAGCACCCTGTCCTCTTGCTGTCCAGACCTACTCAAGCATCAAAGTCTTTCCTTGTACAAAGTCCTCTTAGTCCCCTAACCAGTGCTCAGCTATGCCCAACTGCCCTCACTCCCTTCTTCAGACAGTCACTTATCCACCTGCTCCTCAAGGAGGTCACCAAGCTCTCATGGGCTTCAGAAGCCTCAGGGCTTTACCTGTATTGTTGATCAAATTGACTATCCCCTTCTCAGTGCCTCCTTTCAACCCTTCTCAGACATGAATCTGTTTTTATGACACCAAGTTTCAAGGCAAGGAACGTGTCCTCTTGGTTGAAGGGTGAAGAACTCATCTGTGCTCTAGGGCACTGCAATGTCACAAATACTGAGAGCAGGGTTGATGCCTTTTCTACAGAATACCTTCAGAGTCTGCAGTGATTTCCAAAACAGGGTGGTAAAAAATTCAAAGAAAACAGAGGAGTCAACTCATTACATAACATTAATGCAAAAGATTACATCCAGGTAAGACTTCAGACCTTTCCAGAAGAAAACTGGGAAGGAAGGGAATTTACTGTGTATCTCCAAAACTGATTAGTAAATACATGTGTTGACTTGGCACAGCCTGGCTTTTGGTAGCAGGGGAGGGTCACAGATGTGGCTTCTGTGAGAAGCTGCTGGAAGCTTCCACCATATTTGACAGAGCCAATCTCTGCTGGCTCTGAAGATGGACATGCTGCTGGCCCAGTTACAGAGGCTGGTAACTCTTCTGTGATGACACATTTAAGAAGAAAACCTAAAGAGGGCACAGGCGATTTTTTTTCCTTCCCCTTGCGGGCACGCCGCACGAGGAGAGGCGTTGAATCGCGGCGGGCGACTCCCCGACACGGGACCCAGCCCAGAACAACTTCTCGGCACTACAGGATCCTGCAGGAGTCTTTGAACCGCTGGAACTTGTTGGCACTGGTACCCACGAGCAGTGGATTTTCTTCCAGTCAGAAAAGAGGAGGAAGTGAGGAAGAGGAGGAAGGAGGAAGTGTGGGCAAAAACCTGTCGCGGCACCAAGGTCAGCGGCAGGAAAGGGGGAGGAGACGCTCCAAGCGCCAGAGCCGAGATTCCTCTGCAGGCCCTGGTGAGGACCACGGTGAAGCAGCTGTGCCCCTGCAACGCATGAAGTGCACGGGGGATGCAGAGATCCACTCGCAGCCCGTGGGAGAAGTGCTCACGCTGGAGCAGGTGAATGCCAGAGCAAGCTGTGATGCAGTGGGAGAACCGAACAGAGAGGGCCCCTGCTTCCAGAGACAGAGAGAGAGGGCCCTGCTTCCAGAGACAGAGAGAGAGGGCCCTGCTTCCAGAGACAGAGAGAGAGGGCCCCTGCTTCCAGAGACAGAGAGAGAGGGCCCTGCTTCCAGAGACAGAGAGAAAGGGCCCTGCTTCCAGAGACAGAGAGAAAGGGCCCTGCTTCCAGAGACAGAGAGAAAGGCCCCTGCTTCCAGAGACAGAGAGAAAGGGCCCTGCTTCCAGAGACAGAGAGAAAGGGCCCTGCTTCCAGAGACAGAGAGAAAGGCCCCTGCTTCCAGAGACAGAGAGAAAGGGCCCTGCTTCCAGAGACAGAGAGAAAGGGCCCTGCTTCCAGAGACAGAGAGAAAGGCCCCTGCTTCCAGAGACAGAGAGAAAGGGCCCTGCTTCCAGAGACAGAGAGAAAGGGCCCTGCTTCCAGAGACAGAGAGAAAGGCCCCTGCTTCCAGAGACAGAGAGAAAGGGCCCTGCTTCCAGAGACAGAGAGAAAGGGCCCTGCTTCCAGAGACAGAGAGAAAGGCCCCTGCTTCCAGAGACAGAGAGAAAGGGCCCTGCTTCCAGAGACAGAGAGAAAGGGCCCTGCTTCCAGAGACAGAGAGAAAGGCCCCTGCTTCCAGAGACAGAGAGAAAGGGCCCTGCTTCCAGAGACAGAGAGAAAGGGCCCTGCTTCCAGAGACAGAGAGAAAGGCCCCTGCTTCCAGAGACAGAGAGAAAGGGCCCTGCTTCCAGAGACAGAGAGAGAGCTTCCAGACTAGAGCAGCCTATCCTTAAAAGACTAGACCCCGTGGACGAGTGACCCACGCCACAGCCGTTTTGGAAGGACTGTTTGCCCGTGGGAGGGATGCACGTTGCAGCAGCTTTGGCAGGACTGCTGCTCGTGAGATCGGAGGCACGCTGGAGAATTTCACGGAGAACTGTCTCCTGTACCAAGGACCTTGGCACAGCAGAGGAAAGGCTCCTCTCCCTGAACCAACAGAAGATCTCGAGTGATGAACTGACCAAAACCCCCACCCTCCGTCTCCCTGCGCTGTCCGTGGGAAAGAGGGAGGGCCTGGTCGGAAGGGTGTTTTAAAGGCTTATTTTACTTCTCATTATCCTCCCCTGACTCTGTTAATAATAAATTTACCTTAAATTTGAACTTGTCTTGTCCTTAGAGTGTTTTCTCCCAGTTCTTATCTCGACTCATGAGCGCTTCATTAATTTTTCCCCCCTCTCCTCTGCCCAACTGTAGCAGGAGAGGGTGAGCAAATGGCTTTTGTGGGTGCCTGGTGTTTGTCCAGTGTCAAACCACAACAATACACCATCTCAGCTGATGGGGCAATCAATTGCCTATTTCCACAAGTGAATTCTGGCAACAAAATGAGGTTGTTTTTTTAAGCATGAACCCCCTAAAATCACAAAGATGGAGCAGTGCATCCTGCACCCAATTCAGGGATGTGACACCAGACAAAGCAGGCTGAATCCCCTGATGCACAACATGAATTTGTGAACAGTTCAGAGATCCCATCTGCCAAGCACTTTTATCTCTGAAGTTAGTAAACAGCACAAACACTCACTGCGTCTCCATTGCTTCTTATAAACTAGACTTGAAAACCACCAAGGTTACCACAAGGCTTCACCAAGAACCTGTGAATCCTGAAAGGAGGTAAAAAACAAGTCCTTTTTTAATTTACTATGCCCAACAACAGAACAAACCATTCCAATTCTCCATTTCTTTGAATCTTTGTGAACACAGAGGCACCCAAACCCAGCCAGGGGGATGGCACATCCCTTATACTCTCAGGTCATACAAGTGATGAGCAGCTGATGAACAGGTTTGAAAGAAGTTTGCTGCACATACAAAACAAAATCTAAGGAAACAAGAGAAAGATCATCCAAGGCTATGGTCAGTATCCAAGATGTTCCACAGCAGCTTGAGCACTTTTGGTAACTGCACTGGAGACCATACTATACAGTATTAAGTAGTAATTCTAAATAAAGTCCCTTTACGGCACTTTTTTTCTCTTTTCTTTTCTGTGGAAGTCATCAAAATACCTACTTTGAGCACAACAGCAAATCACTGCCAATCTTGTGAGACTGAGCTACTTCTAAACTGGGAACTGTGACAAGAGAGTAGCACAGCACTAAGGCTTACCTAAGGAAATGAGTCACTTCAATTAAAGCAGCAGCTATAGAATTTAACAGAATAAATTTATGTCAACTAATTAACACTTATGATCTTATTATCAGTGGTTTATAGAATTGAAGCCTAGATATCACAATATGAATGCATAATTATCTGATGTACAGGATCAAAGCCCACTATACTTCCTCCTGCCAGTATATAACTGCTTGCTTAAGAAAGGAATAGTTGACGGATTAATCAATTCCAAGTTCAAGAGACCAGCACATTATCAGAAGGGCTGACACTGAATTGAGTGAGTTGGCACTCGCATTTTTAATTTGATATTCCATTTCTTAGTTAAACTTCATTGCCTACCTTATTTATATAAGCCTTTTATATTCTTGGAAAGCAGGAGGTACCTCTCCAGTAAGACCTATCCTTAGAATGTAATCACTTTTCCTTCACATTCTTCTTTCTAACACCACCATGGCCCAAACCTCCCCTCCTGCTGCACCTGCTGTGCAGGAACACAAAAAAGGTGTAGAACTGTTTAGCACATGCTCTCCTCTCATGGTAAAAAGTGGGAACGAAACCTGGCTGTTCCCATATGACAAATTTGCTTTGCTATTTCCAGCCCAAACGATACAAGAAGAGGAGCACAGGAAGGGGTTTTCCTGTACAGCTCCAAGTCTTATGGCTCAGCATGGCAGCACAGTAAACAAGCTTAGAAATTGCAATGGTAAAAACAGCCAGACAAAATCCGCTTCAAGTTCTCGCTCCTACAGATGGGCAAAACCACACAGGGCTCCCCTGCACACCCTTCTGCAAATATGTGAGTAACTGAACGAGTTTCACTCTCACCAGTTCAAAAACTTCACATTCATGTGTCTTCTCCGGGCTTAAAGTTTTACAGGCTCTGGGAGCAAGAGAAAAGTGTCAGCACAGTTTACAAACCAGAGGATGATAGTCAGACCACAGGCACTTGGCTGTATGTCCCAAAGGGGTGGAGCAGCTGGGAAATAAGCCCCATAAAGGCCACGCAGGGATGACACTTCTCACTGGAGGCGGCAGCAGCGTGCCCCTTAAGAGGCCATTTCCAGCCGGTGACAAAGCGGGTGAGACAGCACACAGCTCTCCCCGGGGACAGCTGCAGCCCCTCACTGGTACTGACAGGACCAGGCAGCCTGCCACCACATCTTACCTGACCTCCTGCTTCCCGAAACGCTGCTCCAGGTGAATCTGACAAAGGAAACAGCCACAGTTTCCGTGAGGATAGGATCCCACCGAGTCAGTGACCTTTCCAGAAGCACAGAGAAAAAAAGCACGTCCCTCTCCCGCTTGCAGCCCAATCCCATAAAGCTTTTTACACACACTTAAGCTCATCTTTCCACATTAAAGCACCTCTAATGAACTTTAAACACCATCTTATGTACCATGGAAGTTTCCTAAGGTGCCTCTGGAGAGCCTGGTCCTTGCCTGCTTGATGAACTGGGCTGGACTGGCATTAAAAGAACAATGCTTCTCCCCAGAAATATTATCATTAGTTGAACCATTCAAAATAGTCCAAACACAGCAAATGAAATGCACTCAGATCTGATCAAAATAGTTTCCAAAATGAACTCCCTAAATCACATTTTGATCCTTTCAGCCACCTTTTAGCATGAGTCCTCCACACAGGTTCCTCTCCAACATCCTGCATCCCAATCCCATGGACAATGATGCAGAGTCCATCTACTGGAGAGGGTAGGACCCTCAGTGAAGACACCCCAGCACATGTTTCCCACTGGTACATGCTCAGCCCTGAAATTAGGCTCTCCCTTTCCACGTGGACACACCACTTCCATAAGAAAAAGTAACACTCAGTCAGTAATTGCTCTAATTTATTACTGTGTGCCAGTTAACTCACAACGTCATTGAAGCCCAGGTTAGGAGTTAGATTGCTAAAATCCCTTTAATCATAATAGTCCTCAAAGAACAAAAGGCAGACAGAGAGGAGCCATTTTGCCTTCATCTGTCTCCTCTTTTTGCCAAAGCCCTCTCAGATGGTTCCCCCATTTATCACTTGGATAGCGATCGTTAGCTCTTCTCATTCCAGCTCCTACAGACTGATGATGGTTGTTAGACTTTTTATTTACTTTTTCCTCTAACTACGAACAGAGTTAGGGCTGTAATAACTCCTGTTCTTTTATAAAAGTTCTCATTTATAAGGGAAGTACTGAAAATCATATACAATGCCACACAGTCTGTACAGAGACATGCTCCCAGGTAGTGAACAAACAAGATTTTCAAGCAAAATGTAAGCACTCAAATACTCCAAGGCCTTTAACAAACAAGACAAAAAACACAAAGCAAGACCTTGTTCACAAAAAGTGCATTCTACTCTCATGGCATTTAAATTATCTTATTAAATACCCACCTCAAACCAAGTCATTCTGAGTCAGAACTGCAGTTGTTTGCTCAAACATATAGAGTAGGAAGCCCCAAAGAACACATCAAATGAATGATCTGGACCACAGGCTACACTGACTGTCCTCCCCCGTCATGGGCAGTGATGTAACTGCACTCACCTGGGTACCCCACGGTAAACTCTGGATGACCATTGCAGAATCTTAAAATGTTTCATTTCATTTTCGTGCAAAAAGAAAGATACAAAGAAACGGGATGAGAAGGGAGGTGGGGGCGGGGAAGAGAGAATTAACAGTTTCTTTAAGCTAAGGCGGTGTGAAAACTCAGCTGTTTGGAGGAAAAAAATAAAAACACAATAGCAGTTTTCTTTTGACCAGCTCTAGGTATCACTGGCCTAAGTGAATGAACAGGGAAATCAGAATTTAAATTCAGATCTTTGACACTAATTTATTCAAAGCCACAAAAATAACAGGAGCTGAACGCTCATCACCTTTAGCATCCAACCCACCACCTCTCATCAAAAAGCATTTCATCTGTCAAAAAAAAAGAAAAAAAA
>WAAG01029120.1:192420-213321 GCA_013390105.1 Tichodroma muraria
AAGAAAAAAAAAAAAAAGAAAAAATACTCTATAGGCTGAAAACTGCTGACTTACATTTGTTCAGCTAATGTCCAATTATTACTACATGAAACTCCACATGGAAAAAAAAAGTCTAATAAGAAAGCTAACGAAAATTGAGTATTTTACAAGATTTTACAAGAAGGCAAGTACATCATAAAGTCAACTGGATATTATTACACTGCTGTTCAAATCCAGGGGTACCAACAAGGCAAAAGCTGGCATTCACACAGGAATGAGTTCTCAGACATAGAGGAAGAGAGTGAGCCAAAATCTTCCAGAAGTCCATTCTCATCATGCTAACTTTAGTTTTTTCCCTAAACGTGCATTCTAACACACCACCAAGCTTTCCATACGGTATTTGAAAACATTTTCCCGTGCATCACTTTGAACTGAACCTTTTGCAAATTCATTTTTGGGAGAGGAAATAGAGATTTGTGGTGGGAGAGGAGGAAATGGGAGCACAAGGTGCAGCCCTCTGTCTTGCAGCCCCAAATTGCTGAGGATTAGAAATGCACGACAAGACACAGGGTTCAGCCTCCCTGCAGCCTCCTGTCCTGCACAAATGAAAGGGGCAGCAACTTGTTGTGCACGACTTAGTTAATTTTCATTTTTTTCCTCGATTATAAGGTTAATGAAAGCCTCTGCTGCACTTCAGTGCAGACAGATTTCACTGTTCCTCTCTTCACCGATTTCAGCCACAAAGCCACGCTAATTACTCTGACAGGATAACAGGAGGAATAAAGAAAAGGACACAGGCAAACGCACACATATTCCTAGTGAGCCGTCATGGGTAAAAGAGGGATACAGCCCCTCGGCTCTGCCAGTCCTATTGACAAAACAAAGGAGCTTCTGGCCTAGCAGCACAGAGCAAAAACTGTGGCTGCAGAGAGCACAATGGGGAGAGGGGGAAAAGGGAAGAAAGAAAAGGAAGTAACACTCTCGTTGTTGTGTTGTGAGGTCTTTACTATGCAAAGCTTTCATTGCAATGAAAAGTTCTATTGAGAGAAGGTGCAGGGGACCAAAATGCTGGGAGGCAAACAAGCAAACACGCAGCAGCGCCCGCTGCGAGGGCTGGGACCCCTGCAAACACAGAAATCAATCAGCAAGCCAGATTCTGGGAGATGCAGCTATTTCAAACTGATGAAATAACCACTTCCTCGACAAACCTGGTCTATATTCTGCTGCTAAGAGGCTGCAGGTGCACACCAGCTCTGAGCACCTCGCACAGCGCAGGCACACGTCGCAGCCGCGGCGAGATGGAGCGTGCGTTCAGTCCTTCTGCGCACACTGTAATGCTCAGGCAGTCACCAAAATTACATCTACTTCGGTGTTAAAAGAGGAGAGAAATTGAATTGGGAGTGAAAACGCTTCAGCTGGGCAGGAGGACATGTCGGCAGGGCAGCCCTGGCTGCAGCCAGCTCCAGCTGAGCACCCTGTGAGAGGATTTACCTCTTGCTGGCTCCAGACAGAATCCCGTCCTTGCCATAGTCCCGTGAAATTGCCAGCTCTAAACACTGCAATTTACCACTGACAATAGCTACCGGTTATCTCCCTTGCCAGTAGGAAGAGTCACCAGTAACTCACTCTCCTCAGTTCTCTGAACTCCCATTTAGAGCCCCACCAACACAGCTGAAAACACCTCATGCTCTGGGGTGCTTTGCTCACTGAAGGTTTCCCCGCAGCAGTGAGCACCAGGACAGGATCTGCACATACCAGCAGCTCCCAGTAAGTTAAATAAAAAATCATTTCAGTAGTTGCATAATTATTTATATTTTTTTTCTATTGGATAAAACACTGAGAAATGTGAGCCACACATAACACCATGCATTTTTTTTCCTGGGCCCAGCTCCCAGTGAATCAAAGGCATTTTACTCAAGTGAGGACCACAAGCCTTACAGCTTAGACCACATTTGTAAAGAGTACTGCTTGGGTTATGAAGAGTTTCACCCATAAATCTCAAAACACTTTGCAAACACAAGGTAACCTCATTTTTTATCACTTTCCAGTTTTGCAAAAATCATAAGGGAAAGTGCAAAGGAGAGATTTCATTTTGGAGTGGGGAAACCTCTCACCAGTGGTCAAGAAATGAGACAAAATTCTAGCCCAGGTCTCCTCCATCTTGCCACACTCTCATGGGAGCCTCACCACTCTCAAAGTCCCACTTTCAGATCACTTTGGAAATGCATTTGGTATGCCCCCCATGAAACAATGCAGTATTTATGTACCTATTCCTGAAATCCTGTTATCTTGGCAAATAACAATTACCCACTTTCAGCACCAAGAAACAAAACATATTTTCTGGCTCGCCTGTTAATTATGCTTTAAACATACATAAACTGTAGCCATGGGAATAAAAAAAAAGGGAGGGGGGGAATGGGGAGAGGAAGCTTTGTTACAATAGCCACACTTTGACAACCTAACAGACACAAACTAAATTATTTTGTGTCTTTCCCAGCAAGTTTCCTTCAATTAGCTTCACCACTGAGTTGAAAAGGTGGTTACTTGAGACCTATTCCAGTCTGTGGAATTACAGTCCCTCAGTGATGTATGCAAAGACATGGGGAAATCTATATTAAAGCTCAGCTGCCTCGGCTAAATATTGAAAGAAGAAAAGCAGGGAGGTGGGAGAAAGAGGAAGGCACTTGGCATTCAGATCTTCTCCATGGTGGAACAATTAATTTTCCACTCTGTGATGAGATGACCGACACAGTGGTGCAGCACATGCATAAATACTTGTCTGTCACCACTCAAAAACTCAGGCAGGAGAGCACCAAAACAGGTCCTTAGTGATACACTGTCAGAAACGCCTGAGAGTCTCCGAGTGACAACTGCTGCACACAAAAGCTGATCCTTTTTGCCACATTTTAAAATCACTGCTCTTCAGACTAATGGCTTTTTCCCCCCTGCTCTTAATGCGTTTTTAAATTGTTTTGTTACACTGTTAAACAACTTCCTAATCTTCTTCCTTTGTATATCTATCTTGAAGGGAGGGGAGCATACACTTCTGGGGTGCTTTTCAACAAATCAGTCACTTGGGATGCTCAGGGCACTCCTTCACCCTGGACTGAGGAGCAGAAGGACAATAAATACAAATGTAAAACAAACTTTGGAGCGATGCTCCCAACCCTTTTGCTGACCCCTTGCAGGAGGCTTGTTCTGCCTGCCCATACAGCTCCAGACCCAGCCAGGCACGGGGTACCAGCACCTGCCTCCAGCACTGCCCCGGGGTCTCTGACACTCTGCTTGCATGGCACAGATTTCCAAGTGCTCAGGAATCAGAGACATCTCAGGGGCCCACTTGGCCTGAAATCTCAGCCCTGATTTTGCAGACTTCCAAAGAACTCTTGCCTAGAAGTGGCAAGATGTATTTATCTGTCAGCAAGGACAGCCCAAGCAGAACAAGAATGAAAACACAGAAAAGCAACAAATAAACCCGAGACAAAACAAACAAAAAACTCACTCAAACCCAAACCTATCCAATCCTGACCATATCTTGAAAAAGTCAGTAACAAAGTAAATTCTCAAGGCTTCATGGACTGCCCCCCAGGTAACACCTGGTGGCTGTAGATACAGGTTTCCCACTGTAGCCCCCCAGCACCTTCCAGACTTTTTTGAGCAAGAGTGTCTTCAGCCACATTCACACCAGCTGCAAAACATCTCTCGGGCACAAGAGCCCCAGCTGCCAGGAGCTGCTGTCCCAGAGCGACACTCCAAGCCCAGCTCTGATTCCCATCCAGAGCCTCATGCCAGCCCAGATGAGCACCCCTCCTCGGCTCAAACCCACAGGAGTTTTTATGGGTTTCTTTAGGCAGGACTAGCAAGGCCTCCTTTTAGCTTTCAGTGGCTTTGCTGTATTCCTGACTCGCCCATGTGCTGCCTGTGCTTTTCAAGATGCCCTTGCAATTACACCTGGAAAGCAACAGCAGCATACCACTCAGTGAGAGCCTAAACAAACCAACCCCATCCACTTCAGGAGGGGATGTCTGTGTTTCCTACTTACACTGTGATTATCCATAAATGCTAACAGGTGTGGGATGGCACCCTGGGGAAGCTGCTTCATCACCCAGGCAGGACGTGGCAGCAGGGGCTGCCCCACACATCCCCCTTCTGTGAGGGCAGCACAGCCTCTCCTGTGCTGTGCACATCACCCCAGGGCAGGAGTCCCGAGCCTTGGACCTTCTGCACAACACAGCCACTTGAAAACAGGAATTAAAATTAAACAAGCCGAAATAACCGATGCTAGCAGACGTGAGCTGTCCTTCCACTGACTCGCAGTTTTCTCACAAGAATGCACAGTAAGCACACAGGTGAATAATGCACCAACTGTATTTCAAATGGTCTCTTACTCAGAATATGTAACTACTAGTATGAACTGCAGGACTTTTGCTCCAACAAATTATTTAAGATCAGAACAGCTCATCATAAGCACAGCAGTCAGACTCAACAGCAGGCACTTTTCATTTAATCGGTTCTCTTATAGCATGTGCAATGTTAAAAGCAACAGATAATTACATAATTGAGAGTAATACCTCACTAGGTAAAAAAGTGTCACTTACTGTATCACTAATTAAAATGATGTTTCCAGTATCCTTGTTTTACAGATACCCTTGTCTTTGCCTTTGCAGTTTCTGCCTTTTGTGGCAGTTTGTTTCTGCTTTCTTTGTTCAAGTGTAAGAAATTCAGCATCATATAATCAGATGAAAAAAAAAGCTTGAAAAATACACCTGCTTACAGGTATTTGACTCTACAACCTGCTCCCACTTCTTTCCCCTGGAAGGTTTGTGCTCAAGTAAATTGGAATAAGCACATGTCATTTTCATCGTAAAAAATATCCCTTATCTCATAGCTACAAAAAAACCCCAAAAAACACCAAGGCAACAGGTATGTCAGGATTCTTACCATGGCAAATCTAGCATTTGGAACCCACACTGCTGTAGCCAAAGTATCTCCTCTAATTGCATCTGCCTTTCTTTACAGCATGATCACTTTGCTTAGTGAACTAGCACTGCACTTTTGGGCTGGTGTGCACCAAGGAGCTTTCCTGAAGGAACTGGCCCACTTAATCCAGAAGTTTTCTTTCACATTTGCACTTTATAAACTGGATGAAAACTTTAAGTAAAACTGGAAAGCAAGTAGCAAAAGGTCTTTGAAATCCATCTCAAAGCCACCAGGAATAGCAACTATTGAACAGGCATCTGTAACAAATGCAGAAGGTGCAAAGCTTAGGAAAAGGGGGAGAAGCAGACGAGATGCAGTCCACTGAGTGAAGCTGGTACCACCTGAGCACATTTCAGTGAACATCTCGCCAGTATAAATATGGAGTTTTAGCAATTTAAAGAGAAAGTTTAACATTTCTAAACTGTATTCTAAATTCTAACTGTATTTCTAAAAAAAAAAACCAAATCCCTCATCTGAGAGAGGCAAGCTGATATAAGTAACACCCATTCATGCCCTGGCAGCATGCAGGGTACTTATGCTACCACTTAAACACTCAGGAGTTAAATGGAAAGGGAAGCAGGCCTGGGGACAGCTTTTTCTGAAGTGCAGCAGAAGGGCAAATCATGCATGGTGAAGGCCACATTAGGTCAGAGGCAAAGGAGAAGAAATATCTGCACCTTAAACATCCCTTAGGATCTGCTAAGATACAGTGTCCCCACAAAGGGGATGGCCACCACAATGTCTGCATGGCAACAACTTCCTTTTTGCAGACCCTTCACTGTGGAGAGCTGCAGGAGAAACCACCTCTGGAAGGATTAAGACACCATGAAAGAAGTCCAGCCACAATGAGTTGGTAAATTCAGGGAGTGACTGTTCACCCTGACCAGATGACTTCCACCCTGGGGACCCAAGACATAAATGCACACAGGCTATAAAGTAGAAGACAAGTTTCTCCCCCATCTTTAAGACTAGACTGCATTCTGCCACACACATCCTGTTTGTCCACATGGGAATTTTTGGAATGTGCAGTGTGTGTCTTTGGTCAGAGCTTCCCCAGTGAGCTGCAAGGAAGTGGCTGGGTACTGCACCAGTGACCAGTGCCAGGGCACGGGGCAGGCAGCAGCTACACACAGCCAGTAAGAACTCTCCTCAATCCCTCCAGCAGCACCTTCAAAACGTACCCATATACATTTGCACCAGAAACAAGGGAAAACGAGCAAAAAAGGAAAAAAAAACAAAACAAAACAGCATGGAAAAATACAAATATATATACATGTATATATATGTGTGTGTGCGTGTGTATATATCTGTGTAAATGCAGGAAAAACTGTCTAGAGAAAACAGGGGTAACAGGGGAGCCCTGCTGTCGCCAGTGCCCAGGCAGGAGCACAGACAAGAGCTCAGAGATGCAGGAATGAGGCGTTTCAGCTGCCCATATGTGCAGCTTGGCATGCTGCACAGGAAAGGAACATTCATAGCCAAGGATCTGTAGAGAAATACCGGTGCAGTTAAGTGTGCAAATATTTTGCTGTTGACAAAGGAAGCAATAGGGTACTTTTTCACTGTTTTTGCTTGTGACTCTCTTTAAAGACAACAAAAGCAATACCACAGGCCTCACCATCACCCTCACATTTGACACTGTAGAGCTACAATCATACACAAATGCATGCATGTGCACTCCCAACATACTTTCCCCCTATTCAAAAGTGAAGTGCCACTTTTAAATATTTCCACTTTACTTGCTTTGAATTGCCGGAGATCAAATGAGTCAATTAAGTGCTGTGTCTTTTTTGTGCGGAGGAAAGATGAAGGTAATTTGCTGCTCAGTGCATCTGTTTCCTCATCAGCACAGTAAGGACCAGGCTAATTAGGGGAGGAAAACAATATGGTCATATGGATAGGCCAGATTGCCTGTCACTCAGCTACTCAGCAGCCAGGCTGTGCTATGAGGACAGCAAACAGATGAGGAGTCCTCATCTCCTTCCTCACCATGCCTTGGGGAAAAAACCCAAAAACAAACCGAAAACAAATCAAAAACAAACCAAAAACAAACCAAAAACAAACCAAAAACAAACCAAAAACTACTTCAAGCACTCAGACGGTTACCTGAACATTTTTAGCATTAATCCCCAAAGGTTCCTCCCCAAACCCTGCTGTCCGCTACGCGCCCGCGACGAGCTCTTTGCTCTGGGAAGGATGCAAGGCAAGGGCGCCAAGGGCTCTCCGAGGGGCTCGCGGCACGGCGGCGGGAGCAGGGAGCCCGGCCCGCGCCGCGGGAAGCACACGAGAGCCGCGGCATCGCACGGGGAACGAGCTCCCGGCGCACGATGCCCAGGCGTCGTTCCAGTCGCCCCGTTCCGCCCCCGGGAAATCCGCACCGCCGCAAGGGAAGGGCCCTGCTCCCAGGCCTCCACGTGCAGCGAGTGGAAAGGCACCCATCTGGAGGGCGCCTGGGTTTTAACGCACCGAAATCTTCACGGCTTCTGCCTCCCCACACCAACGTTGTTCAAAAATACACGATTGGGAAACAAATGAGAATTGTAAGGGGGACTACGCCATCAAGAACCACCCAAAAATCTGTTGTTGCTACTCCCTTTGCTCCCCAGCAAAGAAAATTCCTAAATATTTTCTTTCCTTTTTAGTTTCAGTAGATTGAATTAGCCATACGACTTCGTTCCCAAAGTCCTCTAATTCTGAAACGCTGCAGAACCACAGACCCCCAACTCAACAGTCATGTGGGGAGTACCCTGCTTCTGCTTTAAATCACCAATCCTAAATCTCATGTCAAAAGTTATTTTCTTGGCAAACTGAAAGCATGCAAGTGCATGAGAAAAACAACTTTAAGGAGAGAAGGTAGAAATAAGTAATTCCAAGTCACTCACACGCAGTCCCACTGCAGCATTTCTGTTTATTAGGAGAAGATATGAAATATCAGAGGAAGTTCATTTATTCACTGGCCTGTATTATCAAGCAGCAGCAGACATTACGTTTACCACATCCAAGCTTTATTTGCTACTACAAAATGAAATGGTAGAGGGTACAGAAAACAAGTTAACTCAGATTGGGCAAATCATGAAGGCAATCAGCCTGAGCAAGGGCTTTCACATGTCCCTGTCAGGCACAGACCAAGTGCCCCACGCTGCAAATACAGCTTCTTGGTTGTTGGTTTTTTTTTAATTATTTACTTTAACAGAGCATTCCCAGCAGATCTCTGGTTTCACACTGATCAGAAACACACCAATAAAGTCTGCTCCTCAAACAGGGAATAATTTAGCAGACTGTACTATAAAAAGACAACCACAAGCAAACAAACAAATGAAAAAACCCAGAAAGACAACGACAAAAAGAAAACCCAACCAAAAAAAACTTCCACAAAACCCAGAATAGATGTTGAACGGAATCCAACCTTCTTTGCACAGCAAGGGGAACAGGTTCACTCACAAGCCATCTAAAAATACTGCCAGGGAGCATCTTATTGCCTCAGCCCACAATGAGATAACTTTCATCTCAGTTTTTGGCACACATCCCACACATGGCTTTGACCCAAAGGCTTTGCTTACACCAAAGGAGCTCTTTGCTCCCATTCAGAGGGCTGCAAAGTTTGGGATTAGTCACCAATTCATCTAGATCCATGAAGAGACATCTAAAAACATGGATCAGACTGCAGAGTTCTCTCTGAACTTCAAGTCTTTACCCGTGCATCCTTACCAGATCTCACAGAAACTGCATTTCTTCCTTACTAACTCTTCACATCATTATTCACTGAAAGCTTACAACAAATCCAACCTCTCAAACAGGTGAATGTTATCTGATGATACACGTCAAGGGACAGGGGACAGTATTTGAGAACAGCTATGATTATACACAGTAATATCGGTGAAAATAAATAAGCAATTAGTCAGTATGCCATGTAATTCCTTTAACCACAGCTTATTCCACAAAATTGAGGGCTGAAACTACAATTCATATCTTTCCACTTCTTGAAACCACTTAAAATTGTTCTAAGACTGTGTAAGTCTTAGAACTTGCCCAAATGCCACAGGCAAATTTAGCCAACTATGCAGAAAATGCCAGTGGCTGGAATGGAAAACCAGGCTGTTTGCTTCATTATGCAAATCCAGGCAATTACCCATGTCCTCCCCGAGAACAGACACTTGACAGGGCAGCCACGGCTCAGATGAAAGGGGAGGATGAGGTGATGTGAAGGACTGGCTTGTGACCAACAGGGACCCCCCCGCTCTGCTCGCGGGGCCCACCAAAGCTGTGCCACCAGCACTTTGAAAAAGCCAAACCCAAAAACTCCATCAGGGCAACCACAGGCCGATCCCACCTCAGCACTCAAATCCCCCCCTCACTGCCCCACAAAATAACTGGGCATATCATGGGCATATAATTCCCAGGGACAGGTGTTGAGTGGTGAAGCTGGGGGATGGCACAGTTATAAATACTTCGTCACAGTAATTGTAACAGACCCCAAGCACCCAGACTGAGCCACAAAGTCACTACACTGTGGTTTTGGCTGGAAAAAAATAGAAGAAAATCACCTCCACAGTAAGTAAGAAAAAATATAAGCAGCTCCAAGCTGGCGAACTATTACACCTGAAAAAACAGAGATGGGCACATGGCTTTGTTTAGGCCAATTAAACAGAGGGGTCTAAAACTCTTGAGTGAAAACCTTGGAAATTTCAGCAATGACGTGCATTAAATAATAAATTATAATTAAAAAAACCCCAACAAACTGCAAACAGCAACCAACCAAAGGAACAGCTTGAGTTTTAGGAGACACCTTAAGTCCAGGCAACACTGAAAGCATTTAAATTCTGGCAGCTTCAGAAGTTAAGTGCCAGCATGAATTTAGATCCCTGGATACATTCAAAGTCTTTCAGTTGCAGTTTCACTAGAATATAATGAAACCATACACGATCAAATCATTATAAATAAAGTTTTTTTGAGCTCAGTGGAAGACAGTACTGATGGATTCATAATCTGTGCTGCTGTAATAGAGCTAGCAATAATTTTGATGTATTGATTTATTTTTTATTCAGAAAAAAAGTAGATTTCTGTAAGGAATGCTCGCTCAGGAACTTCAGCTGAACTGAACGCTGTATGTTGCTGACATTGTCGCTATGCTTTAAGCCAATTAGTAAGACTGGAACCAGATGGCTGAAAACGACCAAAATTACACAGTACATTCTGTTTATTAGTTATGATTATTATTCAGGCCATAATTGCTTTTAATGGATTATTTTATCATTATTAAGATTACAATGATATGCAAGAAAACTACAAAGTTAAGAAAACCATAATTTTTCAATCACATCTGTCCCCCACTCTGTTCAAAACTTTTCTTAAATATCTGAACAAAAGAATTTTTTTTAAAAAAAATACACCTCCCTAAAAAGAAACCCATATCATTAGCCAGGCATACCTATTTTGGGACATGATCAGAGACTGCAGAAAGATGCCAGCAATGGGAAGTTTCCCAACGCTGATTTTTGCATTGGTGCTTCCCTGAGCTGCTGGGAGCCCCTCCCAAGGATGGGAGGATGCCCAACTATTCCAAGACCGCTTGGACTCCGTATTTTTTTTTTTCAATAAAAGGACATTTGAAACCAATTTGAATCAAACAATTTCAAATTGTCCTTTGAAAAGGACACCTTGAAATCCTACCTCTAAAAGAATCATTCCTCCTGGACTCCGCGCAAACGAGGAAACATAGAATGGGCTGGTTTCACAGTGATTAATAACAGACAAAGCTGGAAGAGGCATCCTGAACTTCATTTTTAAACACTGGCAAGCACACTGATCCAGCAAAGACCAGAGCTTGGCTGGGAAGTAACCAGTTGTTTACAACAAGGATACCAACATATCTGGCTCCATCCTCCACCAGACGAGATGGACCCCTCTGAAGAGTTTTCCTACAGCACTCCCACTATTTGTTAAGTTACTCACTCATACAAACCACCACGTAAAGATGCTTGAATGCTTCCAACCATGAGACACCCACCACTCATGAAAAGGCTCCTCCAAACTGCCTCCAGCATTGGCAGTTTGGCATATTCGAGTCCTACAGCTCGGAACCCTTAAAAGCATAAATCCAGATGCCAGCTGCTGGAGATCAGTGATATATTGTCACTGAGAAAAAGGCAAGTACTCCTATCAGAGCTTACCCTGGAGGGGAAGAGCACAGAGAAAAGTCAACCATGTACAACAGCCTCATGTAAACAAAAGTCCTACTCTTCTGAGGCTGGGAATATTATGCTAAAGAAAAAAAATCTCTGCAAAACAGGTCTCTTCCTCTGCCACAAATTTTAAGTTCCTAACTGACGTCAAGGAATAACAAGAATTCAAGTTGTGTGCATCCAAGGGGTTGTGTGCATCCAACCTCTTAAGCCTCTAGCTTAATATATGCACAATATATTACCTGAAGATTTATTTTTATATGCTACAGCCTTTGGGGTGTCAGTTAGGTCTAGCTGTCACCAAACCCCCAATATGCTGTCTGTCACGCTGCAGCTGCACTTCAGCCACAAAACCCAAGTGCTTTGACACACTATAACATTTGCACTGAGCCAACCTGCAAGTTTTACAAAAGCACCACTCTTCTCCCTCCTATTCATACAGACAAATCAGCATCTCATCCCACTGAGCCATGCTATTCTCAATGCTTTTGGGTGGCTGCTAGGCTGGGTTTTGAAAACTTGCTCTTAAAGGAAGAAGGAAAAAAATGACACTAGTAATATGCATAAATTGTCCTCTAAAGTGGACAAAATATGAGGCACCGTTAGAAAAAGGGCACCAGACAAAGAAAGCACCATCCTTGCTCACCCTGATCCTCACCATTAAGCTTTGGACAGAACAGTGAGGAATGCAGGGAAGGAGCAGACTGACTAATCAACAAGTACATCATGCAGATACCCATTAAGACCATATTACATTTTCCAAAATCCATATACTTCCTATGTTACTTCATCTCCCCCCACACCTGCTCATCGCCCTCAACTTCTAATAGCAGTAATGACCTTGGCACATGGCATTTTCTTACAATTATTAGCTGGCTGGTGTTAATGGCCCTTGGCTACACCTTGGGCCATCAACTCCTCCCAGACAGTCATTAATCCCAAGGAAATACCCTGCACCTCAATCGTTATTACTTAATTACCTCCACACATAATCTGCAGAGCTGTAACACCACACCAAAGGATTGACTGCTGGGTTATGACTGAGAAAAAAACTTTCAAGTCAAAAGACAAAAGATACTGCAACAAAACCCAATTAAAGACATTTTAACATGCTAATAAATAAAAGGTAATTATTTTGGGCCTGAATCAGCTACTCAAGTAGGCAAAGCAACTGCTTTTGACTAAGCCGAGAGTTCCAGTGGCTCCCCATTCCACAGTGTAAAGCCAAACAAAGCTCAAACCCAATCTTGCACTTCAGCAACAAAGTGCTGCTTTTTAATAGACCATAAACTACACCAAGTAACAAGTTTTGCTCAGCTGGGGAAGACTTCAAAGAAGGTGCATACTCAAGGGCTGCACACAGCAACAAACAGAGAACCTGTGACATTTGCAACAACATCCCGACAATTAGGGCTGACCCAAGCAGTGCTGCAGCCTCCTACACAAGCAGCCCACGCTGCTAGAGCTCCCTCCTTCCATTTTGTTGCTCCTCTCACTATTTCTGCCATCTTCAGGCCAGGTGTTCTTCCCAGATTAGATACCCTCTGCAGAGCCAAATATCATTAACTGTGTTCTTACACTATCAGAGGCACCCAAAGTGAAGACAGACCTCATATTTCACGATGCTGCATTAATGTCTCCGTCCCAAAGGGCACCAAACTTCATCACTGGCTAATTCAAGCCCAAAGCCTCTTTCATCTCCTTCCCTGCTCCTTGAGGACAATGAGGAAACAGGTTTGGGTAGCAGCAGAGCAGAGGGAAGATGAATGGTCTCGCCAAAACGAAATACAGTAAAAGCCTGATCCACAGAGGAAGATAAGCTTGAGGAAACAATTCAGATGAAGAGGAGACCTGATGATTTAAACACAAGACTCAAAGGGAAAATGAGATGTTGATAATGATGAGAGAAGTATCTTTTCATTGCCTGGACTGTTATTAGCTGGGATAGGAAACAAGATGACAATCAGAGACTTCATAAATCGGTCAGCACTGCGTGCTGCTGCTGCTGCTCCTTGGCATTAAGCAAACATCTGCCCTCACCTGCACCAGCACGGGGAGACAGCAGGCTCCTGCAGGTTGCTCGGGGGCTGCCTTTCCTCCTGGCTTGTCTCCTTCAACCGTTGAACTCTGCTGAGCTAAAAATAAGCATACAGCCTGCAGACAGCATCTTCCAGACCTCACCTTTCCTCCCCTGTGCTACAGCCACCTATGTGCCACAACCTGACAAACAGGCATCTCAAAGCTATTTATCAATGCTCACAGTAGCAGAAAAAAGACTTGGGCATCATGCTGCCCTGTTGTGCACCTCCTCCTCTCTCCCATCATGTGGCTTTTCAGTTTGGGTTTGGTTTTATGGTTTTTCCTAATAAGGATTTGCCCATGCCACTGAGCTCTCTGCTTCTTCCCCTAGGCTGGCTACCTACCTGCCCTAATAGGTGAATAATTAAAAGGAAAACCACTCCAGGTAACTGGCAAGCTCTCCTAATTGAAAAGCAGGGAAGTAATCATTTGGCCCAGGGAAAAGCCCAACTCACATGCCATAATATGGACCACCATCTGTTCGCTAAATTAGCAGCAGTGAAATATCAACATAGAAATGACTGACACCGATTAGTTTTTAACGGGTTTCCTTTACACATAGGACACTTCACCACCTCACTGAAGCTCTCTCTGCGATGAGAGGCAATTTCTGTTCGAAAGGGATAAGACAGAGATGCAGCCAAACATTCTTGAGCACAGAACCAGTAGCTTACTGATGGTTTTCCCCAGCACATTCAATTTAATGGAACCAGTACCCTGAGTTCTCATTGCCTCAAGCAAGCATTCATCCCTCTTGCAGGGGCACTCAGATCCTCCCCTCCAGGAGGATATTTGTCACCTATGACAAAGGCAGCCCCATACCCAGGGTAGCTTCTTAATTCACTGTGACTGACCAAATTTTGGTGGAGTAAGGAACCGTCACAAGCTCTGCCTGGCTCATCTAGAACAGGGGACAGAAATACCACCCCTGCTTTATGTCAGATCAGAAGGTTGCATCAGGGCTGCATCACCTGCTTCCCTTGGCAATTCCCACTCAAGCCAAGTCCTCCCCATCTGGGGCAGAAACTTGGCCACTTCAGCACTACCTGTCAAGCCCCACCTTCTCACGCCTCTGGAAGCAAACACACACAAGGAGCACCTGAAGCCAGAGCCACCCTGGGCACGCACATCACACTGCCCAGCAGAAAACTGCAGCAAACACTGCTCACCACAACACGGAGATAACACGGCAGCTCAGCTCCATCTTCATGGGACTCACCCTTGTGCAACAATCATGGCAACTGTCTCCTTAATGCTCCCACCTCAAACTAAAATCCAGGCGCCACTGTGCACAGCCACATGGGGGGAAAAAAAACCACATCCATAAAGTCCTTGCATCCATAAAAATCTTACCATAAGAAGAAAACAGAGAAAGGAGTGGGAACCAAGGCAGGGAAGAAGTGGCTGGCACAGGGGTATGTCAGTAAACCCTACGACCAGCTTAGAGCATCACTGCAAACCCCTCTTCAGCTGCCCTGTCCAGAGCCACAGTGAGAAAACAGCTGAGGAGTGGGGCCCTTCGTCCTCTCCAAGCTGCACGCACCGTGTAGAGGGCACACCACAGTAAATTAAAACAAGGATGCTACTCATGCAAGGAATCTAATTTAGCTAACTGAAATTGTTACAACGGCTGTAAAACAAAACAACATTAGAGCACACAATATATTTGCCATTTACAACTTCCCATCATACAGAAAAGGCCTTCTTTCTCCAGCTCTGCTTATTTACCTAGGGGTAGGAAAACCTATAAATACACTTATATTTCTCCTTGATTTGCATTTTTCCAGTGAATGCACAGCCTCTGTAGCACACCCTGTGCAGATGGCTAGGGCTTAATACCACAAAACATCCAAAATCCAGACCACATCACTTCCCCTGCCGATACACAGCACTGGGGTGTTGCATAGCTGCACACACTGGCTGTACACTGACTGTAGAGAGGTCCTGCACGCAGAGCAGGACACAGGAAATTGCAGACACATTGTACTGTGCATTTTCTAAACCCAAGCAAAGCTGTGCTGCTGAAGCAGAAGTCACAAGGGCTCCTCTGCATGCCCAAAGCTCCTATTTGTGCTCATCAGTGAACTGCAGGAGGTCCCAATACTGTCTGTAGCCCTGCTAGCCCACACAACCACACATCTTCAATCTCACACGGCCTTTGAACTCACAGCAAGTGCACTTTTAGGAATTTAGAGTCACATTTTAATTCTTCACTTTGGCACATGGTAATGTTAGCAATTAATACTGTGAGCGAACTGCTTCCCCCTCTCTTTGATGTTTGTTATTTTTACACTGATTGTTTTGCTGAGAGAGGAATTTTAATTTCACATTATTCTTCAGGGACAATGCAGAAATACTTAATGTAAAACAAAAAAAAAAATTAAAAAATCACCCACGAAGTCTAACACGATACTGAGAGTTATAGCTGAAAGCCTTTGCATCGCATATTACCATTACAAGGGTCACTTAACCATCTCAAACATTCGCTTCCCCACCCACCCCCTTTTGCAAGAGATCTATTTTTATTTTCGCTTAAGCATCAGAACAAGTAACGGGGAAAAGTTTGAGGAGAGGCTGTACAAAGTTCCTGAGGCGAGAGCTCATTAGTGACTCACCGCGGTAATTAACAGTTAAGCTGACCCCGTCAGGAGTCAAAACGCATTTCTGTCACGGAAGTGGAGCGCGTCTCCAGAAACCCCACCACGGCAGCTCAAAACACACGCACGCACAGGTGGCACCCTCAAAAAACACAACTAATCATCAGGGGACTTCATTCGTGTTAAGACATAAGTACACAACAGCAAATAACGAAAATAATATCTGTGCGATGCCTTGATACATTTCCCTCAGATATTTTTCAGGTGTCAGCTGTAATAAATGAAGCATTTACTGGGTGCAGACGACACTTTAAACAAATCAGCGCAAGTCCCTAAAGGAAACAAGCAGCAGCATATTCGGTAGTATTTCATCATTTCGGAGCTGGCAGAACGAAGCTGACAAGTACACAAGATAAATACTTTGTTCTGTCACGCTGTGTCATGTCGGAGAAAACATAAAGTGTTATATGACCTTTGGAGGCGCAGCCCATGGAAGCCTTCCTTCTCGCTTCCACGCCGCTGTTTGCGGCAGGGAAAGGAGAAGATAAAATAGGAACACCCCTCCGAGGGGCTGCCTCGCAGCACCTGTAACTCAAGGGATTTCACAGCCACCTTCTTGGCAGAGGTTATGTTGGCAAAGCATTAAGAGGGAAGAGCTGTTGGAGCAGGAAGCAGCACCGCCGCATCTCCTGCGGCTCTGCAAAAACAATAGTAAGGCACTCCTCACAGAGGGAAAAGAAGACAGTGCAAGTTAATTAATATTGATCACTATTTTCCACCAACAGAAAAAGCATTCAGTTCGTTTCTTTCTGAACAAAAGAAAATACACCCTTTCGCTCTTGGTAGGATTTAAAAGCAGAAACTGGGCTGAGCAGAAACCAGTCCCGCTGCTCTTGGTGGAGGAGCGCGGCTGCGGTGCAGCAGCTCAACCCAAGGGCGATGCCCTCTGCTCAAAAACCACTTCATTTAGCCAGACAAAACCATGCTGGGACATTACTGCTTCAGCAGGATGCAATGGACCACGGCATGCCCCAGCAGCACCACCAGTTCAACCCAACCTGCACATCCACACTGTCCCGTAAGCAGAGCAAAGCGTGAGATCCGTGACGGAGCGGCGGAGCCTGAACCCTGTACAGACGCCCACTAAGGCTCTCAGTAACTTTACGCTCGTTCTAGCCAGGTCGAAATTCCACTCTTCAGAAGTGTTTAATTTTATTTTCCTTGCTGTTCCAGAAACACCCCCCAGGCTCCAAGTTCTAAGGCAGGTAGTGGTGGGAAACACAGACATGGTATCTCCACCAAATTTTTACGTGGCAAATTTTTACATACTGGCAGCCTCACTGCGAGTATTTTGTGACCAGGGGAAGAACACTGAAGTGTTTTGGGTAGGTGAGCAAGTACTAATAAACACCTTTGAATCCTGAAGCACGGTGCAATGGGTGTTTGTAAGCAATAAAGTTGCCTGACAGACTACACTGTCCTCCTACCTTACCTTATGAAAATGTGCCTGCTATCCTCCCACCTGCCACTACTGTATGTCACAGACATTAGGACAGTGATTTTTTTTTTTTTCTCCAAGAATCCCTATTCTGAAAGTGCAAGAAAATTAATCCAATAAAATAAATATGACTGCAAAGCTATAAAATACAAGCTAGAAAACTCAGCTGGATTTAACACGGAAAACTGGTTTTAGGTATTTTGTGTTAAAACCAAGAATCAAAGATATCACTTTATTTAAAATAAATCACTGTGCTCTCAAATAACTGTAATAACTAACCACAGAAATTGTATTAATCACTAGTGTGACAATGTTTGATATACTTCCCCTCCCCTTTCTCCCATGAAAGACAGCAAGCAACAGACCATCCTCATTATTTACATTGTCACTCTTATGTAACAACCCGCAGTTACAGAATCTCCAAAATAAATTATATTTATTTACATCAACTTCCTGGCTTTCATGCTGTATCTAATTACTGTGAAAGAGACGAATAGATAATTAAGCTATTTGCTTAAAGAAGACTGGAATTACCAGTGTAAAAAGATAGGTAGTGGGAAGCCAGCTCTGGTATACATAGTAAAAAGCAATAATACTAAAAGTGGGTAAGGTAAAAGCGCATCTGTAATTATTAACAATATGCCTAACATTTTAGTGTCACATTATTATGAATTAATTTGACATTCATTAGGGTTTGCTCTGATCGTAATGAATTGGTTTGCCAATTGCTTTGCCTTCAGATAAGACTCCCATGGTTCCATCATAACCCAGTCATTAAATGTTAATTAACAAGAGCTTTACAATGAGACACTGGAAAGAATGGTTAGATAACAAAGTGGTTTGACCTGCTAAAAACACTATATAGTAAAAAAAATTAAAATGGGTAGACAAAGAACCTCTGCTATTCATTTTTCACCAAGTTCCTTCAGAGATTAGATTTTGGATGGCTGCAAAGCAGGTTACATCTGTCTAAGGGCTCCAAATCCTGGCACTTCTGGGCCAAGTTCAACTGCCCAACCGGATGCTGAAGATACCACAGGTCTAATTAGACAGAAAAGAAGAGCTACCCAGAGAGGCTGCCCAGCCATGAAGTCAAGAACAGGAAAACAGCCATCTTCACATCCAGGGGAGTTCAGAACAACATGGGCAACTTCTTCCCAGGCCCCAAGGTGAGACAGAGCAATGATCCCCTCCTCATCCCAACCCAAACCTGGTCACAGACACGGAGCAGGCAGCATCATGCCAGCAGTACACGTGTGTTTATCCTTCTCCCCCTGCAAATTACACTGCACGATGTTTCAAGTGTCACAGTAACCATTAACTACAACTGCGTGGCACTCTATGTTAAAGAAGAAAAATACTCAGTTGAAAGAAATGAGAGGCAATCCAAGTGATAATTTATTGTAAGCATCCATTAACTAATGCTGGAATGTAACAAAATACATTCAGAAGTACACAGGGTATCTGCAGGAATACCAAATGGCTTAATTATTTTTACTGCTTATATGTTGAATATCAAATGAATTTATAATAAAGAAACAGCTGCAAGAAAACTTTGTCCCACAAAGAAATAGAAGCAGCATGACAACTGCTTTTACTGCACATCTTCCCATTCCCTGGATCTTAGAAAGTACAGAAGGAAAGGGTTAAGGGTCCCGCTCTTTTCATACCGAGGCTTAAACACAAAACAAGCTCTTTTCCTCCCTGTGTTTCTGTCCCAAAGCCTCTCTGGTGCAGTGCCACCAGCATGTCTTCTATCCTGCTCCCCCCTCTTTTATCAGACCACCCTGTGTCGCTGCTACCCTCACTGAAGTTTGGGATGGTGCCAACTCCTTCCCAGGGAGCATCTCTGCTCCTTGCCAGTGGGAAAGGATGTGGCAGGTCAGCACATGCAAAACCCCAAGTGGAGGTTTTGTTTGGTTTTTGGGGACCTGGCACCACTACGTGAACAGGATGTACTTCACTGAGGCATGCAGCTGCCAATGGAATGCACATGTATTTCTTCTGACAAGCTCACAGGGACCACAACCCTTCCCAAAAGTGGGACGTGAGTTTTTCTTGCTACGAGACCTGCATTTTCTTACCACGAGGAGCCTTGACCAGGCACACTGCTGGGGGAGAGAAGGGAGTGCAATTTCACTGACACCTCCCCTGCTCAGCAAGGGGCAGGGCCAATAACTGTATTTACTGCAGGATGACCCCAGCAGACGATGATGTTCGGCAAGTGAGACTTGCCTGAAAGGGCCCCTAAATAAACACCAAACAAAAAAACACCGAAACAAAAAAAACCCCAACCACAACCAAACAGAACCTGTTCGTGTATTCTCTCTCCCCTGTTGCCCTCTTCCTGCTGCGTCCTTCCCTTGCCCATGGAAAACCACACCTCTGCAGGCAAGAGCTCTTCTCCATGGCTCCAATGCAGGCCTGTGCAGCCCCACAGAGCAACGGCAGCCAGCAGACAGTCGGACACACGGACACACGAAAAGGAACACCAGCACCGTGCTCAGCTGTAGCCCGATGCCAAAAGAGTGTGACAGCTGCCATTCCCCTTTCCCAGGCAAAGCAAAGGAGGGGTTTAGCCACCCCAAGCTGCTGGATCCCGCAGCAAAGCCAGGCTACAACAACGGCACAAGCAGCTCCCAAGAAAAATGCTACCAGGAGAGGGGATGCGGAGCGCTGGATCCAGACCCACAGCACCCCAAAGCCAGTGGAGCTTGTGGCTCCCAATTCCTAGAAACTTTCTGGCTATCCCAGCACAGAGACAAACAGATGGAGTCCACATGGTGAAAGGGCAGGCACCTGCTGATATAAAACCCCAGCACATAATAACCCTAATAAAAGGAATTTATTATTTTTTTTGGTAGATGTTTTACAAATTTCAAAAATCAAACAGCCCAATGAGAAAGCTATAAAATAAATCCACAGATATAACAGCAAGTTTTACAAAAGGATGTACATTTCCTTCAGTCTGCTTTCAACTAGTACTCTTAAAGGCCTTTTACATTTTCCCCCTTTTATTTAGCATATACTCTTATTTGCAACAAAACCTTCAAATTAGCTTAACATCGCCATAAATTCTGACAAATACAGGAGATGAAAAAATTACCAACTGCAGAGAAGTGGTCTGACTACACTGCACTTACATTATTGTGTAAGTCCTTCTTTCTTCCCTCCCCACCCTCTGTTAAAATAATTCAGCCTTCCAAACCACTGTCTTTTGCCAATTAAGAGCTTGGCTAACTACACTTCCAGGCAGCAGGAGGAAGACACAGGTCATACTTCACACCCTCTGGGCTGCACAGTTTGCAGTAACACAGGCAATGCAACCCCAAAACTCTGGTGTCTCACTGGCAGACTGCTTCCTGCTAGCACCAGAGCAACTGCAAAGCCAAGGTCAATTCTTTTCTTTAATTCCCTTCTTTCCCACTTTTTTTTTTTTTCTTTTTTTCCCATGGCACGGGAAGAGAGCTTAGCTGTTTCTGCATGGATGCAAGGTGAATGAGGCTGTCGCTTCTCATTGCAGTGCTATTTATTACAGGTCGCTGACATAATACAGCCTCCCCCAATGCAAAAAAAAAAAAAAAAA
>WAAG01029120.1:213335-227475 GCA_013390105.1 Tichodroma muraria
AAAACACAAAAAAAAAAAAAAAAAAAAAAAAAAAAAAAAAAAAAAAAAAAAAAAAAAAAAAAAAAAAGCAGGCAGGAGTTCTTGAGCATTGTCTCGCTTCTTTGAAGGGAACATATGAAGAAGTTTTATTTATTTATATTGTGATCTTACAATGGGGATGCATCAGCTTGTTTTCAGAGGCTTCCAGCTGAAAAAGGCAAGTTTCCTTGTTAATAAGAGGTTTAAAGAATACACACACACAATAGAGGAAGAGAAGAACATGTCAGGAAAAGAAACTGCAAGACTAACAAGACACACTGATGAAGAAAGGAAAAATTATACTGAAATCAACGGTGGGAAGAACAGGGGGAGTACTGCAGGCTTGCTCCTGCATAAGCCACATTCACTTTAAGGAGAGAAACAGGGCAATAAGAATTGAGCTCCACATCCCTGGCTGGTGAAAATCTTGCTGCAGCAGAAGACCCATTCCCAAAAGAACATCTGTTTTAAGAGTTGGTTCTGGCCTCTCATCAGCAGTTCCTCCCAATTTAATTCATAGTTTCAGATGAAAAGATTTTATAGATCTCTGTTCTGTCTTGAGATGAGCTTGCCTAGAGCTCCATGCAATAAATTGATGATGAATCAATTTTCCTGCGCTGTGCTTTGTAGTCTGCTTTTTTTCATACAGCTCTGAGAGCTGTGTATAAAATACCTCATTCCTTACTTGTTTTTTAAAGATAGGCTAATGTCTCCAAAGATCAAGAATATCCACAGTCTATTTTTAGACTGCTCACAGTAAGCCAAAACTGCCCTAATAAAAACGTCTTTTAATTCACCTGTAATATTTTATTTCACGGCCAGATTAAGAGATAAACCAGTCTGTACCAGAGGCTGTGGAAGTTGCAGTGGTGACTCAGGAGGAGGCAGAGTGATCCAAACACGACTGCCAAGAGGCTTTGCAAACTCCCCGTGGGACTGGCTTTCACCCCCCTGTCCCACTGTGGGTTGAGCCTGCCAACCTGCAGACCCCACAGTGCTTTAAGTCGCACAGCTCCAGTACAAGACTGGGAAGAGAGCAGGTCTGGCGTCCTCCTGGATAACACCCTTTAACCCTTTCATCTGCCTCTTCCCACAGCAGTACCTGTGACAAAGCACAGCAGTTGCTATGGAGCAAGGAGAGCTCTTAGCTCCTCTGTACTAATGTAATATAATTAGTGCTATAATTTCCACAGTGCGTTTTTTTATCCCTTCTTATCCCAGAATGCTCTGTGGGTTTATACTTTTACTCAGAAGGCTGTCCATCTCGTGATGCTGAACTGATACCATGGACTAGAAATCCATGCCTTTGGACAGCTTCAAGACCACATTTCCCACAGCAGAAAAGAGAGCAGCTGGTCACCAATGGCCACAAAAACTTTTCCAGCAACACCTAAATGCTCTGGGAAGCCCAGCAAGGCCAACCCCACATTTAACATCACAGAGCCAGCAGCTCCTGCCCACAAACCGCCTACCCAGCTCCCACCTTCCCCAAAGGCTGAAGGGTCCTGCACAGAAGAATAAAGAAAATGCAATCACCCACACTGGAATTTGAAAAGACTGCCTGTGCATCCCACAAAAAGTCAAAGGACTTTCAATTTACCAAAGCTGCCAGGACAGAGCTCAAAGAGCCTCCTGTGCTCTGACACCACTCCCACTCCGGGCTGCCTCTTTCAAACACCAATCCTCCACCTGTGTTTCTGGCTGCAGGTCAACTACCAACTCTGCTTTCCTGAGACCATCTACCTCACCCTCTGTGGGTGTCTAATCACTCAAAGCTACCCGGAAGGTGCGAGAAAGAGTTTTGCAACCTCTGTTTTATAAGTACATAAGACATAAAAGATTTCAGTTTTGCATACAGCAGCCTGCAACTCTCTGTTCTTTCTCCCCATAACCTCCCACAAACGCCAGCCAAAATGAATCAAACGCCACGCAGATGCAAACAAAATTAAAATATAATGCTGGTAATTTTGGAATTTTGGGCTTGGATCTTCCCACTGTTTTTACAGCGTTCACACTAATGCAGTGTGGAAAGAAAAAGCAGCTTATTAGCTATTGCTCTCTCCTCCAGCTCAATTGCCAAGGCTACCGTGCACACTTGTACTCTTACTTGCTCTCCTTCCTACCGTATCTCAAGCTATGAAATTAATATGCACAGAGGACATAAACCTCTAGCTGAGGAATAAAAAGTGACCTTAATATGCTCCTGCTTAATCCTCCTCGGGCTCAGCGTGGCATCGCTTTGGGAAGCCAACCCAGCAGGAAAGCAAGGTGCCACCTCGCCCTTCAGCGAGAGCGGCCTCCCCGCACGCGCACCGGGGGGCTCCTTGGGAAAACGCCTGGCTGGGAGGGAGCGGCACGGCAGCAGGAGCACAGGTACCACGCGGGCCAGGAGCAGCACGCTGCACCTTGGACAGCTGGCAGCTGGGAAGCGCTGATCTGATGTGCAGATAACCACTGGAGCCCGCTGATTCTCAGGGAAAAGCTGCAGGATTTGGCTCAAAGGGCCAGCTGAGAAAGCGCTTTCGGCTTCCCAACGCACCTACGCAGCAGCAGTGGGCACTTGGCACAGCAGCACCCACACGGGCAGGGCCCCACTGAAGCTGCAAGGAAAAACACCGTCCAAAGCATTTAAAATAAGACAGAGATGTAATTTATAATGCCCCCTTGCGCTCCCCTCCCCACTGCCCCAGGCCAGGCCTGAAGGCTTTGCCTAGCCTGTGGTTGGTTTCAGCTGCTCAAGGGTTTCAAAACTCTGAGGTCCCAGACAACAACAACTAAAGGTTTCTGCCGAATTTAGTTTTTCAGGCATGAGAAAGTGCCACACTGAGCCCTAAAATGTGCGCGGTCAGATGATGCCACGGGTGGCAGCAAGGCTCCCTGCTCTGTGAGAACAACTTGAACAACAGTATTTCCTGCATCCAGTCTGGAGAGAAGCACAAGCACACACCTTTTTCTAAAGGCACAAACAAGTACTCCCTCCACAGAAACAGCACCAAATTTTGATAACAAATCACCACCACCACCTCGCTCTGGAGGTTAAAGCCTACACACATTGAGTCAGTTACACGATTATTCTGGATTTTCAGGAAAAGGAGAATCAGTGTTCAAACACATGGAGCGGTAACAGAGAGACAAAAAGCCTTGCCCATGCGAGCATCCAGGGACCATGCCAGAGGAACAAGTGCCTGCACTAACTGCAAAGTGATGACTGCATTTCTACAGATTCCTCAGCTGCTGCTTTGAACTCTTTCATTGAAGTCCTTTGACAGCACACCAGATAAAAAAAGGGGAAAAAAAAGTTAAAGCTGAAGCTTTGTATGTGAAAATACACACATAAAAATATACAAATCAAACTATTTTCTTTTGCTACTGTGAAAGCATCACATTAAATGTCACCAGAACAATAAACTCCAGAGCAATTTGTTCATTTAAATTTGTCAAATTTAATACATGCATGGGTGTAACACACACATTCCCCTCACAATCTTTTCAACAGTTGTCACAGATCTGGAGCACATCAAAAGCAGAGCCCAAAGGTGCTGGACTTACTCAGGAGCTCGTTTCTCACACTGAGGTGAAGACTAAACCACACTAGTCTCACAAAAGGAAGACACCAACAGAAGGGTGTGACAACACAAAACATAGAGAGCCATGTTTTCTACCATGAATACCCCAAGCCCACTTTGCAGAATAGGTTAATTTTGCATGCAAACGGACAGTTGCACATCTAACTGACCATTTGTGCAAGCAATTACACGTGTGATTACCTGACTGCATAACTGCAAGGGCCTAATTTTGAAATTGGGTCTTACATTTTCTGTTGAACACAAATGCTCTATTTAATAAATAGATATTGAGTAGTTTTGAAGCCCAGTCATCCAGACCTACTGATTCGAAACCAAACATTGAAAAATAAAATGCTGAAATGTGTTTTTACACAAAAAAGAGCATCATGTAACCCTGGCATAATGCAGTATGTGGTCACCAAACTGAGCCACAAGTTTCTCTGTTGAAACTTCTAGTCCTTTAAATTGCAACTGAAAGTCAAATATCTGGACAAACATGCCAAGTATCCTCATCAGAAGCACCAGAAGTTCCTTATTGTAATTCTTTCAGTGAAAGACCTCTGGGGGCTTTCTTGCTACTCAGGATACATTCTAGGGAGGAAAATCAAAGTATAAACACGTTAAAAGAAATGTATTCTTAGCAAGCTGGTCAGCAGCTCAAGAGTACAGTTTCATCAGACAAATCCTGAAGATAAAGCAAAATCCAGCTTTGAATTATGAGGTGATGCAGGGTTTTCTGCACACAATCCAAGCGGTTGATGTCCCAGGCCTTCGCATTGCTGATCTCTAGGGAGAGGTTTTTATCTAAATTTAATCATCCTCAACTATTCTCAGCCAATCGTAAGGAGTATTTTTCTTTTATGGAATAATCCTAAATACCGTCAATTTTCCTGTGCATGTCAACCACAAGTCTCTATTTTACATGTCAAGCAAAAGCTCTTTAAGATCAGCTGTCAGAGCCTGCAAGTTTTGGCCAAATACCAATTTTCTGTGTGGATGACGCATTAAATTTAAGATGCTTGTTGCTACTGGGGGCAAAGCAATATAGCAATTACCAAGCTATTTCTGACTTACAAATCCATAAGTAATCATATTGCTGGAAACCCAGACTTGGTGGGAAAGAAATTAAGTAGAGTGTTAAAAACAAAGACCACCACTGAAGTCGTCACTGCCACCTCCCTCTGGATGCGAGTCAGCAGGAAGACCTGATCTCACAGTCCCCGAGCCACAGACACGCAGAGATCCAGGGAAAAGCAACTCCGATTCCCTCAGGCCTGCATTTCACCCACCACAACAAAACATGGACCACAGAGGACCTGAGGCGGCCTTTGCTGCTTTCTGCCCTTCCCTGACACTTTGGAGCCCACCACTGATAGTTTTCTTTATTTCATCTCCACGTGACACTAAAGTCCTGCGTTGCGTGGCACCCAGGTACATCCTCCTTAATATTACAAAGCCAGGCTTGTGTGATCCAAGAGATGATGTCATAGCCCCTCATATTGGTGACTCCCAAGGAAAGCTTTATTTTACCCACCAGAATAAGCCTCAGACTGTGCCACCAAATAAACAGGAGTTTATTTCAGATATTCCTAGAAAACCAGGCACGCTGTAGTTCATACTAGTTCTCGGGGAATTTAATCAGCTGCTGGTTTAAGGGACACACATAAGACGAGCTTTGGTGATCTTCTGCAAGAGTCAGCTGGGACCCCAAGAAAGCCTGGCACTTTGGCTCGCATCAGCGCTACCCAAATGAAGGAGCAACCAGCCAGGCAGCAGTGCATCCCTGCTCCTGGCTGGCATTGCTCCAGTGCTCATCTTCCACCAGCCTGAAGCAGCGCTGCCTCATAAAATACTGAAACACCATCCGTGCCCAAGGGAAACACCAGCAATAAAGCTCAGGACAAACAATGAAAACCTGAGACTGGCTCCAAAAGGCAACACAAGTCTAAACCTGATAGGGGCTCCCCAACACAAGGACCAGGTCACCAGTGAGCCAAAAATGATGGACTCACAAACACTGATGTCAGGAATGTACCAGGAGTTGATGCCATTTTGTCACATCACTGAAGAAAACAGTCAGACTAGATCCAAAAAAACCAAAAGGAAACAAGCGTCGCAGCAATTCCCAAATAGCCTGGAACAATTTGGACACTTCTAACGCAGGAAAAGCCCAAGGTACAGAGTGGTAGAACAGAAGGTTTACGCCCACAAGGACAGGATCCATCTGGGACAGACAGGACCTACAGAAATCACACGCTCTCTATAGTCTTTATTTGGAAAAAGCCACAATTTGCCGTGTTTTGTCTCATTTCCAGGGGCCTTCAGCAAGAATGGGATTGTTCAAATCGACAGCAACAGTCTGGCAAGATTGTTTTCCAGTATCAAAGGACACCTACCCAGTAATTGCTGTACTGTAGCATGAGGCATAGCCCACATACTTTAATGCCTTAACCACATGTCGCGGCAGCAATTGGACTAAAGCTATTAAGTCTTAATGAACCCATGTTCCCATCGCCAATTCCACCAGCAATATTTGCAAGACATTGCAAAACCACAGTTCAACCAGCCCCTGTATAAAATACTACAAAGGATTTTAAAAATATCGCTTATAAAAACAATCACTGGAATTTTTCCCCCGTTTCTTGAGCTACATGAGTTTTGACTTTTCTCTGCATGCGGAGCAGGTAAAGATGTTTTTTTTCTTCTTTTTGGGAAGACTGAGATTCTCACAATCCAAGATCCTGGAATTAAAATTAACACAAAGAAATTTGCAGCAAATAACACTGTGCGAATCTGTTTGCTAATCTTCCAAAAACAGAAGGGGAAAAAAAAAAAAAAAAGCAATCTCCTCCTGTCCCCAATCTTTGGCTACCACAGAAAAGTAAAAGCTTCTTAAATAATCTTTTATTAGCAATTTTATTAAAGGTTCAGGCTGAACACCAAAACCCTTGGACAGCCAGAAACATTCAGCACAGACCTGATTTTGTTTCCTTTCTAAGAAGCTGGACCAAGCCAGGGAAAATGTGAAGCATCACTACAGTTGTTGGCTGCTCCAGAAAGAACCCCCCACCTGTGCTGCAGGCACCACATTACTTACACAGCAGCTGCTTGTTATATCGTGACATAATGAAGTTTCACAGTGACACGTGAAGCAACACTAGAAACAAACCTAGCCCAGGACTTCAGTGTGTTATGCAGCACGAGGGCGACATAAATGCTGTACAAGTTATCACCACTATTTATAGGCCCTAATAATTCCACATTTTTCTAATATGATCTTCCCAATACACAGTGCAGCCCCAGGTGACACCAGGGCTGCACAGCTGTGTGAGCTGGCAGCAGTTTAAAACATGCTGCACGAGAGGATCCAAGCATGCGTGATTTTTAGAGCAGTTCAAAACTCCAGGAGACAAAGAAATACTCCATGCTGAGAAAGCCAGGGAGAAACGCACAGTGCTGGCACAGAAGTCCTCCTGTGACTAAAGGAACAGACAAAGGAAGAGAGAAGAGTGAGGACAACTTCACGTTTGTTTTGAAAATTTCCATTTTCTCTTAACGGGCTACTAATTCCGTCGCTCCCAGGAGCTAAGCTGGCTCCGGGAGGAACAACTCCCAGCTTCCACCACCAAAGACCCCCCGTGGAGTGGGGTCCCCACACGCCCCACCGGGTCTGAGTCAGCTCATGGAGGAAGTGAAACAGCAGGGACCGAACCTCAGTTCTCTAAACCAAATTAGCTGCACACCGCTCTGTTTGCGTATGGGTTTCTCCCGCTCACAACGCGCCAGTTCAGGCAGCAGCCGCTGCCGTGCATAAGGATGGCTTTCAAATCAAACAGCTACACGCATTATTTTTGCCTCCATCCTACACAGTTCCATGGCTTTTTCCATACGCTCCAATGCGTATGTCCTCTGAGCATTATTAATAGCTACTGAAGAATATTATCTGCCTACCAATCACTTCAGCTTCCTACTTAATGGCAAGTACATTTTTAGAGCATCAAATATATCAACAGGGACAATGGTTGCTAAATTTGAAGTCAACAACAACTGGAAAACGTTAGCTACTTCACTGGTATTTTTACATGCTTGCAGAAATATCTCTTGAAATAAATGAGCCTTTTTTTATCCTTTCAAAGAGATAATAAAATAATACTAAATTCTAAATACTGTCACATATCCTCAGCAAACAGCAATTTAAATTTAGATAAATACATTTTTACTGCCAAAGATAATGAGCAAAAATAACTACAATTCAACTTTGCACAGTGGATTGGATGACAAAAAGACCACCTTAAAATGACAGCTGGCTGGCAGGCACAGTGCAGCCGATGAACACTCACCAGAATAAGGACAATCTTGGAAAAGGGGTTAAAGCAAAATAATTCTTAGGAACAAATGCTTATCGTTGCATCTGGCTGCGACATTAACCTTAAAAGACTACTAAAATATTCCATTAGCATACTAACCACGGTACATAAACTTTTATGTTTAAAATGTTCAATATTTCAACGTAATTTCAATTAATGGAAATTGAACATTGGGATGTGTATCGAGTTAAGTGTAATGGTTTTTCTTCCTGCGCGTGCACCAAAGCAGCTCCAACCTGCCCATACCAGCTCCCACCACGGGAGCCATGTCCGGCAGGAGAAGGTCCTCAGCAGCTCGCAGGGCTTCGAAATGCCGCCACAAATCTCCTCCCTGCACGTTCAGCTCTGCAGACCAAGGTTGTTTAAGCATATGCTGAAATGCAGAGCGTGCAAGCACATCTGCAGTATCTGCTCAGAGCCCTCAGCAAGCGGCAGCAACCGAGAGGCGCCTGCCCCATAGGAGAGGCTTTCTTGGGAAGGCAGGAGACAAAGGGATGGGAGCACCATTTGGAGAGTCTCAGTGGAGCAGAAAGAGCCAAGCCACAGCTAAAGTCAGTAAGACAGGCATAGGTTTCAGAGCTTTATCCAGTGTATCATCACCAACCCTGGACACAAGAGTGTCCCGCTCTCGCAGCAATGATACAGCCAAGGCTGTGTAACTGTTTCAGTCTTGGGCTTTTCCAACTTTTCCATAACCCAGTTTTGTTCAGAAGGGGGTTTTGTTTCTTTTTTTCTTACAGCATGAAGGCTTTTTTATTCAGCCTCCCTCTGGCACGATCCATTTCCTACATGAATCACAATCAGGAGGGGTGAGAAAAAGAGAGAGGTCAGGTATCACAACTCTATTTAATAGACATTTATTAGGCAGTTGAGTCGAGCAGCTGCAGGCAAAGGGTCACATAATGCCTTGCAGTGCCACAGTAGCCTCTCCACGTGAATTTAAAGCCCATCAGAAGCACGTCCCACAGCCCAGCTTCCTCCACAGTTCCTCTGGGAACCCAGCCTAGGAGGGACGCCTGCCTGCCATGGGGCAGCTCAGACCCTGGTACCACAACCAGTACCGCCCTGAGCTTGGGCTGGTTCCCAGTGGGACTTTGGAAGATTTCTGCAAGCTCTGTATTTCTGTAAGCTCGACAGCAGCTGGTGATGAGACACAGAAGCATGTCACCATGTGACAAGAGCCCACGTTGCACTGCTGACTTATTAGGAGATTAAGAAAGATCAAGTTATAAATGCCCATTCAGTTATTATACGTGTAGCTGCACAGACATTGGGAGAGAAAGGAGCTGAATATAACATGAGTATAATCTTAGAAGTCACTAAAAAGGACTTTATAGGAACACTATACAATGACTGAACATTTTTTTATAGTTCAAAAAGAACTGTATCTGCTTAAAGTCTGAGGCTTGCTTCACCTTTTATTTACTTGATTTTCCTACCTTCTCCTTTGTCAGGAGCTAGAGTTTACAGGCTTCAGTCATGGAAACAAAAAGCAGTTCCCACCAGTAGAAAAAGATATTTTTTGATACTCTTTGCAGTATGAATTTCTATTCCTCATATACATTTATATTCTTGATATTCAGCACAAGCTTATGGTGTGACCAGTACGTGCTCCTGCAGTTTGAATTATTGACTTTGCTGCCCAAACATCAGCCAACATCAGACCCTCACGAACCACCGATGCACGAGCAAATATTCATCTGCCCTGGACTCTGCACACCCTTTATGCAAAGTGGGAAGAAGGACAAGTTACCCTGGCAGGCTGGGGGAAAAAAAAGAAAATAAGGATATATATATAGCAGCAGCTGTTCAAAGACTTCAGGAGGCTTGGCATGTGCCCATATGCCCAGCAGAGGTAGCGGACAGTAGAAATGAGACCATTTATCACGTGGACACACAGCTCATCACAAGGGAACTGCCACCGAGCACAGCTCAAACTGCTCCTCCAAAACAAGAAGTCGCTAAGCAAACATTAACTAAAGTTGCTGAAATGATGAATCTTTCTGGCAGATTGTACTCCCATGGGATAATTCAGCTTTGGCTACGTGGGCACACATAAAATCCACCAGCAGCTCGCACTTGTTTGCAAAAGCAAAACCTTTAAGTCAGTGAAAATCAGAGCCTGTTGCACACCCCGAGAACTTGTCAGCACACAAGTGATTCACGGGAAACAGCCCAGCTGCACTCACCTCATCCTGCCTTCGCTCCTGCCACAGTAAAAACCAAATCCCAGGAACAAGCCCCCTCTCCTTTCCCAGCAAAATTGCCTCAGTGCATTGAGAGAGTGTAGAGCCCACAAGGGCAGACCTGGCTTAGCTGTTTCCACGGAGCTGAAATCACTTGCCCGTGGTTTTAAGAGCATAAATGCCTGGTTGCACAGCACGAAACCCCAGTCTGCACAGGCAGGACACAAAGTTCAGAAGCTTCCAGGGTACCATCCTATTGCCCCACACCAACCACCTCGTATGTACTGGCTCACCCTTACTGTCCTAAGGAGATCAGGAGAGGGGTTGTTGTCGTGCAAAAACAGAAAAAAGACATGAAACCTATGGGCTGCATCATCTTTTTGAGCAAGTATACATAAACTGCAGAAGGACCATCTGATCTGAGCCCGTGCTGCCGAGTGACCGTGTATCTTCTTTTTTCTTTCCTAGTTTATCGCAACAGGTCCTACACTATTAGGACCAAGCACTTTTATTCCCAGTTTGAACTCGTTCACCTTCAGCACCCAGTCATCAGTCTGGTACCGACTTAAAGAGTCCTCCAGAACAAGTCACCTGAGCTCCTCTGGCTGCTCATATTAAGCACCTCAGTGTTCGGGTCACTCTCCCAGTGTGCTCTTACACCTCCCCTGTCACACAGGTAGGGGTACAAGAGGTGGGGACAGGACTCCAGGGACGGCTGATTCCCCGCTAAACACCTGAAAAGCTGCTCCTCGGCCTGGGAAAGGGGTGGAGGAGGGCTGAGCAGGAGGACCAGAGCCTGGGAAATCACAGCCCCAGCTCCGGGCGGTTTGTCCTCAAGCCGGGAGCTCCTGGGGGCTGCTGCCACCTACAGATGCTCACAGAGCCAGGCTGCGGGCTGGCCACCCCGCACGTCCCACCACCACCACCGCCCAGGAAATGCTCAGCACCCACCCCAGAGCCCCCCGGCTCTGGCCAGTGACTCACAGAAAGGTGTTTCTCCGAAAAGCTTTTGGAAGACGTGCGCGCTCTGGCGAGGCAACGCGCTGCCGTTTGCTTAAATTTAATTTAAAAACAAAGCGACAGAAAAAAACCCAACCAAACTAAAATCCCCTGAAAGCTAGAATCAAACATTTAATTCGATTCAGGTGTGTGGCTAACGCCCTGCTAGAAAACTGAGGGCACTTTTCAGAACAACTTGGCATTAGGGTCAGGAGGCAATGCAGCACTCGGGGCTCAGCTGGGAGCACCCACAGGGTGCTGGGGCCCTTTGCTGCCATGGACCAAACGTGCCTTTCCCTGCCACTCATCCCACTTCACTACCGTGCAGGCTCAGGAGAAAGGCTTCCCCCTCCAAGAGCTGCTACTGCCAAGTCTCATTTGCTTTACTCAGAAGGCATGTATTTCAGGTCCTTATTATTACTGTTTTCATGTTAATTACAAGCACAGCTCCTAGTGCCAAATTCCATACACATAAACATCAATTACCATCTGGTTTTTTTTGTTGTTTTTTTTTTTTTTTAAAGCGGAGTCACAACTCAGTCACTGGGGCACTCAGCAGTGCCGGTCCCGGCGGGGCAGGTGCAGGCACAGAGCCTGCGTGGTGCAACCCCGCGCTGGAGCTGCCCCGGGATCCTCGGGGATGCCCCCAAGAGCGGCACCAGAACCAGCCTGCTCTGCCCTGCAGCAGCGCTGGCTCGCAGCGCTCTCGGGGGACACGCGGGGACAGCAGCAGGCTGCCCTGGCTGCCACTGCCTGCAGAGACGTCCCCGCGGACACCTGAAGGGCTGCACGGCACGGCAGGGACACCCAGGAGGGTGCTGAGCCCACAACAGCACCCGCTGCCCTTCGGTAGAAAGGCCCAGACGGAACGACCCCCGTGCAAGGGGCCAGGCCCTCTGATGGCAGCGCCAGGCTGAGACTCGCAGTCAATATTTATCGTGCCTTTGCAAAGGCACTCAGAGCTCAGCCTAATTTTAACCATCAAATAGACATCGTGGCGGAACAAACGGGAGAGGTGCCAAGGAGGGCTGTAGCAAAGGAGAGGAGCTGCATCTCTCCGAAGGCGTGCGGCATGTCCCATCCGACACGGCCCAGAGAGGAGTAAAGGCATGAAATTAAATACTGCCCATACATCAGCCCGAACATGCTCCTCACTGGGAAATAAAAAATAAAAAATATAAATAAAAATAGGAAATAGAAAAGGAAAAAAGATTTGAAGTACAGTTATTCTCAGAACAGCTGAATACTTCAAACAGGACTAAGTTAATTTGGCTGTAATTATTTAACAACTCACCAACCCCACATATCAGAAAATGGAGTTAATTTATCAGCTATTTTCAGGCAGAACAAAGACTCGCCAGCTTCCAGGTAACAGCCCGAGCTGTTTGGCTCACGTGACCCCGACTGAGCTGTGCACTGCAAACATTATATGCCCAAGCACGGAGACGGAAGAAATCAGAAAACCCCAATGTGTTTACATATTTACACACAGGATAATGGAATCAAAAGTTTGGCCAACAGCTTGCTTGCATGAGCAACAGCATCACCGTCTCTCTCGATGCCCTGAAAATGAGGGCAGCAGCCAGAGCCCCATCCTATTGCCCCCAAAAGCCAAGAGAGCCGAAATTCTGAGGGGCTCTAAATACTTGCAAATCATGGCTCCCTGTCCAGCCTGCCTTGCTATTCCAGCAAGCACCAAGTAGCAAGATTCATTCATTACTAGCTGCCAGTGCCCACAGCAGTGCCTAAACCCCTCCGAATAGGAAATGTCACACCAGCCCTTCTATTTTAATAAACGGATTTTCTGTTTTGCACAGTGCAGGGCACAGAGGCTTTTCAGCAGCACAGATCCAGGAGGCTTCCCCAGAGGCGAAGGAAGGCAGGCGAGCAACCCTGGACCGATACTTTTTATTTTCACTGGGGTATAAATCCAGCAATGGAGAGTCTTTGTGATCGTCCACGCCAACAGCCCGGTCCGAGCGGTGGGAAGGATTGCTGGAGAGCACGGGAACATCCCAGTGGGGACGGCTGCTGCCCAAAACCGGGGCAGGCTACGGGGGAAAAGTGCGAGACGGAAAAGTATCAAGTGAGGCGAACAGCCAGGCTGCGTGTAAACAGGGAGGCAGGCAAAAAGGTACAATGAAGCAGCGCCTGTGAAACGAGGAGTGCTATTCTTCAGCGGGGATTTACCGATTCAAACCGCAGGAAGAGGCACATATAAAAGACAGCAGCAGCCCAGCGTTTCACCCCTCCCGATTTCGAGGGTTAGGAAACAATCACACAGCGAAAAAGTAAACTGTGCCCCAAGATCAAAAACCGCCTTCAAAGCCCAATCAGGCAGGCAAAGCCAGGACACGCTCCTTTCGCTTCTCACCAAACGTATCCTTCCTTCTCTCTGTTACATAAAGCCCCAAAATATAAACTAAATCGTGAGAACGAGGAGCTGTTGCACCAATACCGCCCAAACAGCATAAATTTTGCATCACCGGGGAAGAAAGGGGAAAAAGAATAATAAAAAAGCGAAGTTACAAAGCCTGAAGAAATTTCCTTTTAATGTTTTATTCACAGCAAAGGGGCGATGCAGCGGGGGGCGATCCCCGTGCCCTCCCCGGGCGACTGAGCCGGCACAGCTCGTACTACGGCGGCAGAAAGCGCTGCTCGGATGCCAACAGGAAAACAAAAATCAAGCCAACGCTGCAAGTTTCCCTCCAGAAAGTTAAAAATTCCGGGCAGACCCTGTCGGAGGAAAAAGCGCCTTTTCCAGCGTTAACTTCCAAGCCGCCTGCTCGCCCTCCCCCGTGCGCAAACACCTCGGCCCGGTGTTTACGCCGCGGGGTCGGGACACGCCGCGCACATGAGCGCACAGGTGTACGGGGGACGAACGCCGCCGCGTCCGCCGGCGCGCCGCGATGCGAAGTTCGGGAGCGCAGCCCCGTCGGGGCGGCAGCGGCACCTGCGGGGACACGCGCGGCGCCCGGCCGGGGCTCCGGCGGCAAGGGCGGCC
>WAAG01029120.1:228154-239910 GCA_013390105.1 Tichodroma muraria
CCCGTCCCGGCGGCGGCCGCAGCTGAAGTGTGAAGAGCATCGTGGGCAGCGTGAAGCGCGCCCAGGCTCGTCTCCGCTGTTGGACCCTCCCATACACCTGATCTGGACAAGGACATGGCATATCACCCTCCTCCCAGGGTCCTGCCCCGAAACACCCACTTCCGTGCGTACTCATAGCCCCTCATGCAGAGACGAGCATCCCACCTGCACTCTCAGCAGCAAGGGGAGTAGACGGCTTCCCAGTGCTCAGCCGAGGCAGTTGAGAAGCTTTAGGGTGGAAGGGCTGGAAAGGAGGGAGAGAGGTTTTAAGGGCAGCAGGGCAGGTGGCAGCACCTCGGAGATCACTCCTCAGTGTGGTGGTGGGTGGACTTGGCACTGAAGCAGCTGATGAGAGCCACGTTTTCCAGGCAGCCTGCAACTCCGTGGGGCACAGAAGGGTGTAATGGCATCTCCCACCAGTGCACCCCCCATCTTGATGTCCCCTGCCAGCCTGGTGGCACCTCCTAGATGCTCCCAGGTGGGGACAGCTGCAGTGCCAGGGTCCTGCAAACATCAGGTCAGCATCCCCCTCACTACCACCCACCCCAGCACAAGGGTGAAATGCTGACAGAGACATCCTCCCTAACAGGTCCAGGGGACCGGCATCTCATCAAGACTTGTCTCGGCAAGACAGCGACTGGAAATCTCAACATCTCATCACAGGTGGGAGACAGCAGCTGCCATTTATCACCCTTGATGAGTTGATTGGCATCCTCAGGCGTAACTGAACACTGCAAGTGCACAGGAGAACACCTTCAGTTCTTCGCTTCATGTCCCCAAGATGTGTGCCCTAGGTTTTGAAGCCTGCTCACCCCAATCAAGCCCTTCTGGATATCATCAACACGAAGGAACTCTCTTTATTGCCCTTCCAGCTGATCTGTGCAATACTTGGAGTTACTTCCCAGTGATGCTAACAGCTTTCCCTGGCACCCCCAAGCAGATTAGGTGGGGTACCACAGCAGCAAGTGCCTTCCCTCCAACCAGCTCCAAAGGAATGGTTTTCCCATAGGAATTAACCTCAGAAGAATAACCCCAGTCCCTCCAGCCAAACTGCCTCCTTTCCAGAGAAGCCAGAGACTTGAATGCCTTCAAAAAAAAAAAGGAAAAAATACCCAAATCAAGATAGTATTTCGAGTTGGATTACGGCTCTTTCGCCAAAGAGCTGAAAGTTTAGCTGGAGCGAACTATCCAGGCTTTGCAGGAAGGAGGCTGTGAAGAAGGAAGTGTCATTGCCCTCGGTGCTGCATCCCACTGCCTACACCAGCGGTGGCAAAGGGACAGTTCACTGGCAGGCAGAGGCAGGTGAAAGGAAAGGCAGCCGGGAAGCAGAGTCCTGACATGCAGGGCCTTCAGCCTCTTCCTTACTTAGGGAACACCACCTGGGTGAGGCCAGCAGGAGAGGCTGGGAGCCAGCCCGTGCCCTTGCTGAGCAGATTAGCAGCATTGCTGATCACCTCCTTGCCACCCCCAGGAAAGAAGCGTGATCCCTGCCTGCCGCAGAAATGGATCCAACAGGAGGCTGTGAGGCAAAACTTGCTCAAATATTGAACTAGAAAAATTTTGCTCGATCTGCCTCTCAGTAAACAGTGACTAATTGCTCTGGCTGGAGCTGCTGTACCTTCTAGATTGGAAGGTGCAGATGGAGCAACGATAGTGAAGGCTCCTTACCTGACGCCGGCTGTACATTAATCACAAATGTTTGCTATGCAAATCTTGTCATACAAAGCAATTACTGCTGTTCCCGTACTGACCTCATGTTTATTTATTACATGAGCTCTTTATTTGAACCTTGTCTGGTCTCTCTTCCCATATAAGCGTATTAGTATGTGGCTTCCAAAGGCACCCAGCTGAGAAATTGTAGATTTATTTGTGGCGTGGACCGATGGCACACGACGCGCTGACTGCAATGCGGAGCCGAGAGGCTCAGCTCCTACACCAGTGGCTCTTCATGCAAAATACTCTCACCCCGAGGTCTCTTGCTGGGATGAAGGACACTTTCTAACAGCACAGGGCCGCGACTCCGGGTTTGCTCTGACGCTGCAGTATTAACCGATGGTTAATGGAGACTGTCAGCCCGAGGAGCCGCGCAATAAAACTCTGCTTGGGCTTCTTCAGGGCCCGCTCAGTAAAATTTCACACAGTGCTTCGTCCTTGGCTTTGTCACCTTTGCCTACTTCCAGAATGATGAGTTGCAAATAGATTTAACTGTGCCACCGAGTTGCAAGTGTGTTTTTGAATGTGGTGGTGTTTTGGTAGCTGGAGCGATGGGTGTCTTTAAGCACCAAATATTCTCTTGCCAGAGGAGTTTTCTCCATGTGATTTAATGTTGGGCAACACTGGCATCCGGTGGGCAGAGGGTTTCCTCCTTATTAGCTTGCAGCAGCTCACTCCCTTGATTTTGTCCTATGGCTTCTCGAGATGATCATTAAATGCAATTTCTACATTAATCTGGGTTTTGTTTTCCCCCTTGCTTCAGTCTGGCTGCACAGCAGGCAGAGCAGTGCATTACCTTTTTATGGTTTTCTTTAAACACGCTCTGCTACAGAGTCCAGGGTCTTCTGAAGTCAGCTGCCCCTCCACGCTGATCAGTTTTGTTGTGCAGGGATTCTGCCTGCCCTACACCATAGGCAGGTCTCTATTCCTCCCTTGAGGGTGACAGGAAGGGTCTCCATGGTTCTTGCTTCAAACCAGACCCTCTTGTCTGACCTCTGCGGGCCCCGTCCTTGTCCACAAACATTATTGGTGCTCTTTTACTGGGGGACACTGTAGAAAAGCCCCCAGAGCCTGAATGAAATCAAATCCCTCTCACAGTCTTCAGCCCTCCCTGCCTGTCTTGCTGCTCTTTCTTCTGCTCTCACCTCTGCTTTCAGCTCTTCCCAATGTAGCATCATTTTCTGATGCAATTAACACTTTTCATTGCTTCCAAATCATTAATAAAGCCAGTAATTAACAGCAGGCCTGACAATGAACCGAGCAATGCCACACTGTGTACTTTTGCCCCTCTCCAGCATCACCCCTTCCTTAGGATCTCAGCTGGCTTTCCATCCATTTGACAACTTGCATGCCCCAGTCAATTTGAAATATTCCTCCCCCCCAGTATTTCTCTTTTATGGTGTAGCTGTAGCTTTTGCTAATTGTTCATGAAATGACTTTCCTTTTTTTTTTTCTAAAGCAATATTTTTCTTGAGAAGTTGAATTTAAAAGGGCCATAAATGACTAATCGCAATTAATAAAAATGAAGAAATAATTGGGCAATGTCTTTAAATGTATATGCCTGGAGTCAAACTCCTAAATCCCTGTTTCTGTTAAATCAGCTCACGGTTTTTATTCTCCCCTGAAGGAGCAGCAGTGCCCAAGGCTGTCAGGGAATACTCCAAGTGATGGAATAACTCTCCAACAACCCCAGAAAGCAGAGGGCTGGGAGAATGTGGTGGACCATGCCAGCAGCACAGAGCTTACTGCTGCCCTCCTCCCTTGCTGACAGGAGGACTGGCTGTGCCAGGGCGAGAGGGGCTTTGGGGACCTGGTGGACAACTTGATCCTCTTGAAAAACACCACCTTTAACCGGTGGAGAGCCCTGCCACTTCCACAAGACTGTTAGAAAGGGATTACACATTTAAGGGCAAGACAGTTACATTAAAAAAAAAAAAAAAGCGGCAATAAAAGGCTTTTGTGGTTCAAAGCATAAATCAGCCTTTTACTGCTTCCCCTTGCAGGGAGCACAGCCGCAAGCATCTAGCTCAGGGATTTTTATATCTAGTTGTGAAATATCTGGGGGACAGCAGTGCCAGGGAACGGGCACGGGACACTGTGCCTGAGTCAGCACTGCCCAGCCAAAGATGCTGCAGCATCCTGGTGGCTTTGGGAGGGTGGCTGAGTCTGATGGCATGGGGTCAGCGACATGATCCTGTCGTGCAAAGGAAGACTTGGAAGTGCACAGAGATGGTTTTGAGGGCCACTTCACCCCTGCTCCCCTCTCCTGATGATAATTAACCGCTGGTGGTTTTCCTTTGCCAGTGTGGACTAGCAGAAACTCAGATCCATCTCCCCAGCTCATTAAAAGGCCATGTTTTACAAAGTAGCACAGCCACCCTAACCAAATGAGTGCCTGGCTAATTGCCTTCAGTGTGAAATTAGGTTTGTGGTTTCTGTGAAATTAAGTGTGGTTTCCTCCTCTCCTCCCCAACCTCCTTGGTTGTGTTCCCAGTCACTGACGAGCATCTGATGTGCAGAAAATACTGCACTTTGCAGCCAGAAACACACGTTCCAAACCCCTGGCTTTGCTTATGCCCGGGACGGTGCAGACGCAGGAGGGCTGGGGAAGCTGCGACGTAGCAGAGCAGAAAATGCCACGTGGGGCTAAACCTCGGCAGGCAGTTTGAGAGCTGTCAGGCAGCGTAGGTTTGAATGCCCTACATGTGGGGCATTGGGTCAACACGTCACTTTGCTTGCATTTTGCTCCTTGCAATGTCAGGGGGACAGAGCTGGCCGAGCTGAGACGCGTATGAGCAGCTCCGGGTCCCTCCCGCTCTCGGGACCAGAGAAGGCTGCATGCAGCACAGTAGTAAATTGTTCATCTGAAAGCATGGGAGAATCTGTGCCTTGCACTGCAGCATCTTATGTCATTGAACAAAGCGAGCGTGTGTCAGCTGTGGTGACAGAGATGCTCCCTGTCAGCCGTGCTGAACGAGAAGCCCTGGTCCATTAGGCAGCACGTGCCAGAGCGCACAAAGCTGGAAGCAGGCATCTCTGCATGGAGTGGGCGACCCTGAAACAAGCACAAACACTTGGTGTGAGAGAAATAGTCACTTGGGTATCCTCCTGCCTGCCGGCACAGCCACACTCACACGTGACAAGCAGCCAAAAGCCCATGCAAGAAGAAAGCTTGTGCAAGAAGATGACTTCTCACCTGCAGACAGCTGAGACCCTTGGAAATACCTACTTACCCACCTCAAACTGATGTCAAGACAATTACGGGAGTCTCCAGTTCACACCTGGGGAAGCAGAACGATGAATACAGGCTCTATATGCACACAGCCAGGTGAGCAGCTCTTTGGAAGTACGTGGCCTTTGCAGATACCTGTGGTGAACATCTGTGGGGAGAAAGAGTGGCATGGAGGTATCCCCACCCCCTCCATCTCCTGCAGAGATACTCTGCGGCTTGGCCGAGATCCCCAGCTCCACGTTTCGAGAAGTGGGACCTACAATGGGAGCAGTGTGGAGCTCAGCTGTGTTTGCAGGACCTCAGAGATGATATCATAACCCCAGAGGCAGAGCAGAGTGGAGCTCCAGGCAGGCAGAGAGATGTGAGCTCAGCCATTCACTGGGGACAGTTAATCTGGCATCAACACTGGGCCCATTGTGGGGCGGTGCAATGCACTAGTTTGCCTTTTTTTGTGTGTGTGGTGGGGGGGGGGCAGGGGGTGGTGGTTCAGAATTATTGTTTGAGGAGTAACAAAAATTCCCCTGAAGCACAAAGAAGAGTACTCTGGGAACCTGAAAGAAGCCACCCAATTAGATAATACAAAAAATGTCTTATAAAGACAAAGTCTCAGCAGCAGCCAATACAGCACAGGCTTCGCAATTGTATTTTCTGGAACTAAAGGCTGATTTCAAGAAAACATTTCAGACCATACTTGGGTTTTAGTGGTGTTTATACCTCATTCATAGCAAATAGATCTAAGTACACTCTCAGTTATTATAAGAGTTATTGTATAAAACAGGTCTATGATGTCTGCTCTGAATTAGGGTATCATTTGTTGGTGGTTTTTTTGGTCCTCCAGTATATATCAAACTCCTTGGCAACCTGCTTTTCCAAGGGCCTCACTTACATCTCACAGAATCATAGAACAGTTTAGGTTGGATTTAAAAGTCCTTTCAGACCCCCTGCAATGAGCAGGGACACCTTCAACCAGATCACGTTGCTCAGAAACCTATCCAACCTGACCCCAGAAGTTTCCAGGCCTGGGGCATCCACCAGCTCTCTGGGAAGCCTGTGCCAGTGCCTCACCACCCTCATTCAGCCCAGTAGAAGATGCAGTATTTTTCCCATCACCCACGTGAAAAAGCACAGGCGTTTTTGTTTCCTTCCCAGCTCTTATATGACATCCAAATACAGCACTCTCTTGCCTAGTCCTCTCCCAACCCTCCCCTACCTTCTCCGTGATCCTGGTGGCATGTCCAACATCTGAAGCCAAACTCCTCTCAGCTCAATGATCTCCTGCCATATTTCATGTCTTCTTTCTTTTTAAAAATAGAGGAACATCCTCCCAAGTGGCATTGAGCAAAATGCAGTAAAGAAAATACAGAGGTAATCCACTTGATACCGAGGAGTTTCTGCTTCTTTCTTCTTGTTGTTGTTGGATCATACTTCAGTCTGGTGCTGACTTCTCAAGCCATACAGTACAAGCACATCAACATACTAATAATATTTGCATTTGCTTACAGGTGACTCAGTTTTGCAAGATGACAGAAGGCAACACAAGCCATGGTATCAGCATTATCCTGCTAAAGGCTGTCAGTAATGGGGCTGGGGTATGCCCCACATGGTAAAAGCACCCCACTCTTTACAACCCGTTCAAGGTTGCATCTGTAAAATTTTAAGGGGAACTAAAGGATATCCACCCATTCTTCAAAGCACATTTGAAGCTCCCAGTCGTAATTATTTACGAAGCAGTTTCTGAAGCCTTTTTTTCCTAAAAATCTTCCTATGAAAAATTCATTTATACAGCACAAACTGTGTCTATAAATAATAGACACTCCAGCTCACCTGCCTCTTTACATTTCTATAGGCAATGCAAGCTCTACTTATAACAAAATAGAGCAAATTAAGGCTGCTGCGTTATCAGCACACATCCCCTGTCTGGCACAATTTGCTGGATGGTCCCGTTTGCCTGATAATTCATTGTTCCTATAGCAATCCTGACAAGAAGAGTTTCCCATTGTTCTCAAGGAAAAGGGCACTCCCAAGACCACAGCAGCTTTATTAGCTCTAAATACCTTACAAATAGAGTCTGGTTATCAAAATTGGTTTCCAAAAGTCACCATTATTTCAAGCTTTGCTGTTAACACGCGCAGGACGAGATGTTCGGTCGCTCACAGGGGAGCAGCCCATTTGCTTGAAGCCCGTACCGGGTCGATTCTTAGGAACTGCAGAGCAGTCAGATCCTTCCACGTCCTTGTTGCCACGTTAAATAGTTCTGTTACTCTAAATTTTCCGTGTAGCCGTAGGAGTCGTGAAGCCGCCGAGGCGAGCGGAAGCACTCGTTAACGTAGCGCGCGGCACCGAAGAGGATTTGGAACCCAACTTGTTATGAACTTAGGGAATTAACTCACTTGTCCTCATCCAAGTGGCAAAAGCAGAAGCGACGGGGCTGAGGCGGTTATCTGGGGGTCTGGGCACTGCTTGGCAGGCGGCTCACACGGGGGTGCTTTTCCATGCAGGACACCCCCTCCTTGCTTTCCCCGGGGCCGGAGCCCACCGGGAGCCGCGGCACGAAGCGGAGCAGCATTTCAGGGGGCTGCTGCCAAGGCAAGGGCAAAAACTTCCGCTGGCAGGCCAGGAGGAGCAGGCAGCAGGCCAGTGGGTCGCCTTGTCTGCGGGCAGCCATGCAAATCTCTGCCCAAATTTTCCCTTTTTTTTTGTTTTTTTCTTCCTTCTTTCCTGGAGTCCAGCCATTTGCGAGGTGAATGCTCTCTTCTTGCACTACTTTTTCTTTATTTTTTCTATTTTTTTTTTAAAAGCATGTACTAGAAAAAGAAACTTTCAGCAAGCACTAGGTACTATATAAATCTTGTTATTTGGGTTTAAAATCGATTTTCATATTTATTTTTAACCTCTGTTACTGCTTTTCTGAATATTTGGCGATCAGGGAAAAAAAAGAGGGCTACTTCAAATTATGACAAAGGTCCCACCCCCCTGACAACACTGAACAAGCGAACAGATTTGGCATGAACGGTCACAGGAATTAACGCTGCTGCTTTTTGGACTTTATTCGATGTGGAGAGGGTCTGGCATGTTCCTCACAAAGATATCATTTGATGGATCTTATCACTGAAAAAGGGCAAAGGAAGGTGTAGGAGAAATCACAGCACCTTCACATTTCTCCACGACTTCCCAGCTCATAAAAGTGCTTGCAGAGGGAATAAAAGGATTTGTTTTATTTAATTTTTCTCCCTCCAGGATTTTTTTCCCTATTATGCCTAGTGTAGAAATTTTTCTCAGTAAATTGAGATAAAAATTAAAGGTACTAGCAGTTTATTTTATCTTGATAGACTAAAACTGATTCAAACTCAGAAACTGTCCCTTTTTCAGGTAAAAATAACAGTGCCATTGGAAGATCACCCATGGAAAGACCACCCACGGGAAAAAAAATCTACCCCCAAACACCCTGTCCTGATTTGGAGTAACTCTCATATGAAGGGAAAGCTCTCGTTTTTTCAACCCACAAGCCTTCCAGTTCTCCCACACCAGCTTCTTAAATTCCTAGCCACAGAACGGTTTGGGTTGGAAAGGACCTGAAAGCCCATCTGATCCCAACCCCACAAACACAGACGCCTTCCACCAGATCAGGCTGCCCAAAGCCCCATCCACCACAGCCTGCTTTGAACACACAAGAGGTGACTTGAATCCAGATCTTGTCCCATTATCCATGATTGACCTCTTAGTGGCTTCAGCGCAGTTTTCTGAGCTTTCCCCATTTGAGTGGTTTCCCTCTTCTGCCATAAAAGCCTGCCACAAATGCCATCCATCCTCATGAACAGGAATGATTGCAAGCTTCCCTCCTAAGGTTTAAATTAGGACTTAATGAAGACTCAGAATTTAAGATTAAATGTTCAGCCCCTGGCTAATTATGTTTGTACAGTTCAATTTCCTTGGCAAGCATTTGAGATAAAAACCAAACCAAAACAAAACAAAACAAGCCCCAAACAGTATTTACACATTCTAGAACACAGCAAATCCTTCCTTGAAAAGGCACAAGAAATCCCTGTAGAGCTCTGGTACACTCTCAGCCAGCCTCCTGTCCAATTTCCTGGGGAAAAAGAAACAAAAATAAAATGCAAGTTCACGACCTTGTGATTTAAAAAAAAAAAAGAAATATATTAAATATTTGTATTTGTCTGTTCTGGCTGCTCAGTGTGCATTATAGCTGCATATGCAATTAGCTTCTATTCCACACCTTTGCATGGGTGAAGATCTGAAGTACAGATCCCCTTTTCAGCTATTATACATCACTTTTCAAGAATTGCCTTTAAAGTATTACATTAGGCCACTGTTCGCCTTCCACTTAGGTCTTTCATTACAAATCCAGCCATTGGCTGGATCAAGTTTTCATTTCTATAATATTTTTGTCTCCCTGTAGCAATGCCTCGTAAACAGCCTCCTTAATGTATGACTATGAATGAGATGGAAAAGCCACGGAATATCCTGTGGTAGGAGGAAAAAAATTGCTGTGGTTACTGCCTTATAAAATGCACTTGATAAATTTGAATAATCTGAATTTTTATTGCAACAGTCTTTAAAATAAAGAGGTACAGTTTCCTTTTTTTTTTTTTTTTTTTTTATTTTTAAATAATGCACAAAATCTTAAAAAANAATTCTAAATAATGCACCAAATCTTAATAAACAATTTAGCCTGAACCACAGGGAGAAATGAAAGGCTCTTCTATGTAGTGACTCACTGGATTATTGAAAACAACTATGTGGCTGCAACTGCTTTCCCTCCTGATATATCTTTCCCTCTGTTTTTAATAACGAGATCACTGTAGAGCTTTGATGAAAAATGAAATTTCCTTCTTTTCCAATGGACAGCAATATTTACGTGGGTTGGAAAAATGCATCTAAAATGACACAGCTCAAGTCTACCAGGCACAGATTTTTACATACACGAGTTGTAGAAATCTGTCTGCCCATCTTAATTCTCATCATTTATCCCTTTGTCTGTTTTTTCCTTCTGTGGATCAGACAATCAATTTTTCCTCCCTTTTTATGAATAAGCCTCTCTCAGAAATGAGACACATGGCTTTAACTTCTGGGGGAAGCGTTGCCACCGCTGCCAACAAAACGGATGTGAACCGACGGGCTGTTCTGCTCTGGAACATTAAGCAGATTACACTCCCTCTGCAAAGTGCCATTGTCAACATTAAACTGACTTGTTAATAGCCCACTGGGGGGTTTTTTGGTTGTTTTTGTTTGTTTGTTTGGTTGGTTGGTTGGTTGGTTTTGGTTTTGGTTTCCTTGTCAAGTGTATCTACAGTTAACTGCAAGGAAAAAAACCAAACAGCAAAACAGTGCTGAGAAGGGTCTCCCTCCTAAATGGTGGCACCTCTCAGGTAGATGCTCTCAGCTCTCCTCTCTCCATAGGTACAAAGCAGAAGCATGGCTATCTTTACTCCTCTCCAACACCATTACTGACAGTAGATGATGTTTAAAAAAATGAATGATTTGCTGTGGGATTCAGGAGGAGATTGTGTGTTTTGGTATTGCTTGATGTGCTGACAAGCAGGTGAAAAATGTTGCCCTGTAAACCTAATTGTCTGTCTTGACTGAGAGATGTCTTATGGAAGGGTATTAGTCACTGTAAACCCCAGGATACCCAACAAAGAGGGATTTCAATAAAAACAGAGAGCCATTAAACTAGCTCATCCTCTCTTCACAGGCTCAGGTGTAAAGAGAGGTGTTACCTATGCACTTCTGTTGATCTCCATGCTTAACAAAGCCATGAGCACAAAGAACAAGTAGCATTTCAGATATCACCATGTTCTTTTCAATTAACCTGGAAAACCTGCCCAGGGCTGAGCCCTCTCCCACTGAAACTCCAGTTTAGCATCACTGGCTCAGAGAGACAGATATTCCCTCCACTGTGCAACTTGGGGTGGATCTTATTTTTACTATGCAGAACAGGTTAACCATGTTTTTCTTCTTAGGTATTTACTAGACTTTTTAAAGATCAAAACAACCAAGCAACCAAGTAAAACAAACTGCACCTGGCAGCCAGTTTGGACCACTGTTAAATTCATGCTGGAAGGGACTTTCTTCAGAACACCCTCCTGATCTTCACAAGGCACTCATGTTAGTCTCCCTAATGACCTCTTTGCACTGAGTTACATTGGCAGAGCAAGGCTTGGGGAACCATCAAGGGAAGTTGATGGTCCCGATGTCCCCGCCTTTGTAAATGAAATATCTCACACAGTACAGGGCTGCCAGTGCTTGGTTTTCTAGCTCCCACACATCTCCTCCTCTTCTGGGAGAAGCTGAGGGTGCAAAGGGAGCATAGCCTGCAATGTATCCATTAGCTCAAGAGCAGGATTCAGTCCTGGAGGCAATCCTTATCCTCTCAAAACTTTAACCTAATGGAGCACAAAGGGAAAAGTAATCATCTTGTGTTGGTCATTCACTTTGTTCAGCATCACAAATATCACAGATGGAGTGGCCCTCAGCAGGGTTTGCTTTAGGTCAGGAATAACTCCTGTTCCAGTCATTGCTGGGGCTGTTTAGTCCGTCAGGTTTTTGATGTGTTGAGGAAAGCGTGGACAGTGCAGACAACTGAAGTGAAATAAGAGGCTGGCTCAAGCCTTAACGACCCACTGACTCTTCGTGAGACAGAGAGATGATCATACTGTCTGCCTTGGCAAGACCTCTCCTTTCACCCCCCTTAGTAGGCTTCCCTTCAACAACTGCAGGGGCAGAGCTGGTCCCTCAAAACTCTCTTCCTTCC
>WAAG01029129.1:0-33159 GCA_013390105.1 Tichodroma muraria
GAAGTGTAAAAACAGAACTCAGGAGTTGTGGGCACTACTTAAAGTGATCAATGCTTTTGTTTAGGCTGAAAGAAGTGAAATTCTCTGAATAATAACCTTGAAATTGAGCCAGTGAAGGAAAAATATTCTACCAGAAAGTTACTCTCAGTCTGTAACTGTTCAGTCAGATTGAGCTTTGGTTTGTAGGCGTGTGTTGGAAAGTTTTTCATTGTTTTTTTCCATTCCCCTCTTGTGAAGGCTCCAGAAGATGTGTCCAATAATGTATTTTAGGCATTGCAATGCCCAGCTCTTAGCTAACATGTAATCTAGGTGAATTCCCAGCCCTGAGTGGGTGTCTAGGTTTCTAATAAAGTATTCATCTGCAGCATTGCCTCCTCATCACTTACCTGCTCTAGGACCCCTTGTTCAAAAAATATTTATATACTCTGAGGACTGTCTCATTGTCTGACTTATGTTTGGAGCCATTTGATGTTTGGCACCATCTCACAAAGACTCAGAGTCAGGAGAAGTTGATTGCTGTGGTCCTTGCCCTGCAGCATCCTCTGAACTTGCACCATGAACTGGGCAGAGGTGGTCACATGTGCATATTTTGGGAGAACAAGGGGCACTATATGGTCCTTAGATATTTTGTCCAAGTGTAACAGAACCTCTGAAAGGTGATTCAGCCCATCCTAAGGTGGGTAGCCAGGGCAGAGCAGATTAATTATTCTCTGAGCACTTTTCTGGGCACCACCGAGACCTTGAGACTTCAATGTCCAGTTTGTTCCTGGTCCAAGAAAGCAATGCAACGTCTCAGCACTTTTGCTTAGGGTCAGTGAGGGAAACCTGAGGCTCTGGAGAACTTTGGATGGAGGTGGTTCAGAGAGAGCCCCAGGGCATAATGAGGATGAGCAGAGTTAAATGTTCAGGATAGGAACCTACTTCTCTCTGCAGCTCTTACCCCATTACTTCACATTTTGTTGCGTGTTATCCCAGAGGATACTGAATCCAATGCCTTTGGCAAATACTGCATTTGCATTAATATTTTAGCAAATAAAAGAGAGAAAAACTTCGTAGATGTTGCACTGAATGACCAGGCTGGTGTAGGAACATGGAGTTGCTACATAAGTGACATAATTAATTCTGACTAAATGAAGCTACATTTCTAATTAGATTTGAGTTTCTCCGTATCTAATATTGCCTGGGTTTTTGGAGCAAGACTTTGCCATTTAGTGCTAAAGGCAGCTTAATCCTGCCAGAGAGGCTCAGGCTATGTTTTCTTCACATCGCTTTGTTTTGGTTCATCTTTTATGATTATTTTTAAGAGAGGTTTGATGCTTTTTGTTTTTTTTTTTTGTTTTTTTGTTTTTAATTTTAAAAACCAAAAATAAAAGCTTAAAAAAACCCCAAAAAAGCAGTAAAGAAAAAAAAAAGATTTAAGGCAAAACTGTCTGGATGAGAAAGCACAGCTTGCATGTCTGCTGAGAAGCAGTTTAAGGTTAGACATCTGCCTTGTAATATGTTGCGTCTGGACACAAAATGCCAGTGTTCACCAGTAAGCCTCAAGAAATGCAAAGAGCCTAAGAATAAATTTTTTAAGGTCTTGTATAAATCATGTGTTTTATTTCCAGGTGCTTTTAGTCCTGAAAACAGATCTTCCTCCTCCTTTGGGAAAGAAACTAAACAAGACAAAACAAAACCCTGGAACATTCCTGTGGAGATTAAAAAAAATCATAGTACTTTATTAAAAAAGAAAAAAAAGTTATGGGAAAAACTGAATATTTCTGATGAGCTCTGGCACTGGAATTTCATAGTTCATTTTGTCTAATGTGCAGAAAATATTTCACCTTTAGAGGACTCCTCAGGTCTCAGTGTTAACTTTTCCTGAGGTACCTGTGAGAAAGTAGCCTTCTTCCTCACTCCTAGACAACAGACATGGACTGCAACTGGTGGAGTAAAAAGAATTTTACAGGCAGGTCCTCTCCTTGTGTGGGACAGGGAGGAAAATCCCCCTGCCAGGACTTCCCAAGGATACTCTGGTATCCTTAGTTTGCCTTTGGCAGCTCCACCCACAGCTGCAAATAAAATGGGGGAGGAGCCGCTTTCGGCTCTCCGGCCAATTTGTGCCATTTAAGCTTGTATTAATCCTTCTAATCCCCAGTCCAGGATGACTGCATCCAAATCACCCACTAGTCCCTGTTCTAACCTGTGCCTGGAGCCCCAAGATCGGTCCAGGCCTGACCCATGCCAAGGGGGATGCCAATAATCCAACAGTGTGGATGGCTGAGTGGCACTCCTGAGGCCCATGTACTCATTTCATTTAGCTCACTAAGACACAGAATGAGTCCTGACAGGTCCAGAGATGAAGGAAAGACAGCAGAACTGCTCTGGATGCTCAGATATAATTCAAGCACTAATTCCTGTTGCTGGGTAATCCCTAAAGAGAGAGAGGTGGACCCAGACCCTCTTCCCTTGGGAGGGTTGCACATCAGTCTAAGGCAGCAGCTGCTTGGGTGACTCTCCATCACTGGGATTCTGCAGTGACCTGGCAAACCGAGTGTCACTCAGATCATCTCTTTTGCCACTAGACAATGAGAGGAGGAAACCACAACCAGATGGGAAAGAATGGTGAGAAATTCTCATGTCTTGGTTTCTCCAGCCCCTTACAATGGAAGGAAGAATAGAAGTGATACCACGAGGAGTTGTCTGCAAAATAAGCAGACATGGAAAAGGGTAGGAGAACCACCAGATGAGGTTTAGCTTAATCCCCAAAGGGTAAAGCTCCAACTGCTTGGGGCATTGGGACCGCATTTAGCTGTGAAAGTGTTTAAATGAGTTAATCGTGGCTAAGCTCCTTGTTGAGGATACAAAAATCTTTTCACTAAAAAGCAGATCATGTTAATCCAAATAAATTTCTCAAATCCACTTTTATTCAGATTATCAAACTTTAGGGCACATTAACTGTTCTCTAGCATGTATATGCAGGCTACATGGCAGCTCTCCCCTTGTTAAATCTTTTAAGCATCTGGATTGAGGGACAAAGCAGTGTTTGGATTAACTCTCTCCTTTCATGCTCTGTCTTTTTGGGGTTGATTTTGTATTCAGTTATGAGGATGGCCTGGAACCTGATCTTTTGGAGATGTTTTTGGGGGGAGGAATCACCTCAACTTAAAGGTGCTGTGAATCACATGAATTCATAACTTGCTTCAAGCTTCCTTTTTTACAATCAGGACAAGCCCTGGAAGCTACATAATCCTGTTGATCTGTGAATGGGCAGTCAAACCCAGGCTATTTGAAATCTGATGGTCAAATTCTGGAACAGACAACATTTGCAAGAGCTTAACACCATGACTAAATATCTTTCATATCTGGAGAAGCTATCAGATTTATAGTTTTTTGAGGCAAATTTCATATTGGTTGGAAGTACTGATCTGGCTTCTTTTGACACTCCAGTCCTGTAGACCAGGAGAGAAGGACTAAAAATTTCCTCACTACTTAGTGTGCTGTAAACAATTTATTTAAAAGCCAACGTCCAGATGTGCTAAATAATGCAACAGGCTTGTCCAAAATTCCCATTTCTGGGGCCTGCATGAATAATGCATGCTAAAATAAAATGGACAAGAATTTCTAAGTTTGTCTAGAACTGAATTAAGTGCTGATAAATTAACAAACATGGTTGTCAGTGGTGGTTTAGGAGCTGAAATATTCTGGGACACCAAACAAAATGAATCATAAACATTCCATGTCCTGAAATAAGCATCTGCAAAATGTCTGCATTAGCATTACTATTATGAATTTAGTCTAAAGAGGCTTTCAAGCCAGAAGGGGCCACTGGATCCACTTGACTGTCTCCACAACACAGGGTGTAGAGTTACACTGAATAATTCCAGTCTTGAGTCTTCAGGCCCTGGCTGAGCCAAAGCAAAGGGAGACAAAAAGGAAAAGATGAATATTTGCAATGTCTTGGATGAGAATAGGGAGAGGAAAACTTGAGAAGTAGAGGGAGATGAAAGGTGAAGCTCCAGATCAGTATCTGAAGGTGACTCACCATATGTTGGTTTAAGGTCTAAGGTGCAGCAATTGACCTGCAAAGCAGTGAAGGAAGTATTTCTGTCTGTGGCCATCAGTCACACTGCTCAGGCTACTGTCTCTTCCCATCTTTGACTTACTGCTGGGACCCAATTCCTTTCCCATGAGCCATCAAATTGGAGCAATAAATCTGAATTGTTTCTAGGATCAATTGATGACTGCATGCTGGAAGAAAGAAATCCTCTTAATTTCCCTTTCACTGAAGTCACATAGTCCGGATAACTGGAAGCTGAAATTAAGGGTGGGATTACACCGGAGAGTTCAAAGCAGGATGTGAGTTTCTCCAAAACACAGGAGTGTTTGGAGGCAGGCTGAGACAGAGATGCAAGAAATAAATGTATCAGGAAATATATTCTGGGTATCTAGTTTGGAGAAATGTTCATTGTCACTGTAAATTGCCAGACTGACAAATCCTGCTGGTTCCACAGATGTCTCTGCAGACATATCTCAGAAATGTCTCATTAGCTTTTTCTTCTACTTGAGAGTTCCCTCGTGCTCTATTTCTCCGTGGAAGTTCTCACAGATATCTGGGAATTGAAGGGAACTTTTGTGTTGTAGATACCAGGCTGAGACCCCACGGTCAAACCATTAAACTAAATCATCAAACACCAAACCTCTTCATCACTCATCTTGCTTCATTAGGCTTGAGGTTTAGTTGAAAACCACAAATGGAAAATGGAGATAAACAAAGAAAGAAAAAAAAAAAGAAAGAAAATGGACATTTTCTGCAGAGGCAGAAATTAGGGAGATCTGTTGAGAGGTTGCTTCTGACTCTTTTTCAGAATATAATTGGAGACAGTTTCCTTATCCTCATAATGCGTAGGTGGTCCACATGAGATCCTGCTCCTGGTGCCAGACTGGTATCCTGATTAACTTTTTCCCTGCCTGGGCAAATGGAGGGTCTGGCAGCTGTGGAGGTGTCTGCCACAGCACTCCTGGGCTCTCAGTTTATCCTGGGACTTAATAGGACCCTGTAGTGGGAGACAATCTCAGCCCAGCTGCAGCAGCAACCTAAGCATCCAAGGCAGGCAGGAGAATCAGGACTTTTATTCCTACCCTATGGACAGGGAAGGGAGACCCACAAGATGAAAGCCAATGCTATCCTGGGCTGCATCCAAAGCAGGTGGGATGCAGGTGAGGGGGGAATCTGTCCCTCTGTTCTTCTCTGCTGAGACCCCACCTGTAGTGCTGCACCAGCTCTGGGGTCCCCAGCACAAGAAGGACATGGGCCTATTGGAGAAAGTCCAAAGGTAGGACAGCTATGTGAGGGAAGATGATTGGATGGATGAAACGCCTTTGCTGTGAAGAAAGGCTCAGAGAATTGGGATTGTTCAGCCTGGAAAAGGAAAGGCTTCAGGTGACCTAATTGTGGCCTTCCAGTACCTGAAGGGAGCTGACAAGAAAAAAGGAGACAGACTATTTACAAGGGCCTGGAATGACAGGACAAAGGGAAATGGCTCAAAGATCAGGTTTAGTTTGGATGTTAGGAAAAAATTCTTCCCTGTGAGGGTGGTGAGGCACTGGAATAAGTTGTCCCAAGAAGTTGTGGATGCCCCAGAGATGTTCAAGGCTGGTTGGAAGGATCTGTGAGTAACCTGAGGGTTGGAATTAGATATCTTTAAGGAATCTTCCAACCCAAACCATACGTTGGATCCAAAAAACTGGGAGGACTCAGAAAACCGGAGACCCACGTTCCTGCTGGCAAACCAACACCTGATTCCCACTGGTATGTGTGGAAATTCAGTGCCTGTGTGCTGTGGAAAACTACATTGTGAAGTACACCCTGACCTGAGCTAACCTACAGAGCCCTGGCCCAGTGCCCCAGCTGCAGGGTCACTCTCTGTGGTTTGGTTAAGTCCCGATTTCTGTGTACACAGAGCTGGTGCCACAGGCTCTCACGTAGGGCCATGCTGACATGCAGGGGCAGTTCAGCCTAAACCTTCCACCCCAGCTTGGCTTCAGCCTCTTGTAGCACTAAACCATCTCATGGCCCCTGCTTACAAACAGATCCTCTTTTTCCCCCTGCAAGAAACTCCTCTTCAGTGTTTGGACCTCTGGAGCTGCTGTCCTGCAGCACTGGTTCTGTTTCACTTCAAAAGCCAGCTAAGAAATATTTCTCTTGTCCTCTCTATGCCTACTGCAATTTATTAAGTTATACTTCAAACATTTTGGATCACGGTTGGGCTGCAAGGCATTACACAAAATACACAAAAAATTACACAAAATTTTGCTTGCTGAGTGCACAAGATGTTTCTTTGCCCATGGGATTCTTTGTGACGTTTGGCGTGTCTCTCTTTCAGTTTATATTGATGGGCAAATATCCTGGTTCTTTTATTTTGATGTAGATTGTTTCCTGGTCCAGTCCTGCATTTTAACTCTAATAGGAGAGTGGGTAGAAGCAAAGAAACTGGTAAAATCTCCCTTTGCTGCTGGTGAATTTCTGAGATGTTTTCTTCAGCTTAAGTTTTGAGGTTTATTTTATATTGTGGTTAGGAGTCCACATTTAGTGTCACACTGTTTGATATTGAAGGAGCCCTGACTGGGGTTTGCTTTGGTTAGAGACAGGAGGATGCCTGGAAGGTAAAGGGGGGGTTTCACTGAGGTTCATGGGTATGTTCAGCATTCAGGGATCATGTGTTCACATGGACACACTGGAATGGCAGGGAGCTGACTTTTACTGTGTGTAAAAGTTAACTGTCTTCAGATTTGGGTTGAGATTTGGAAAACCTTTCTCTCAAAGTTGGACAGCTTGCAATGGGGTGGCTGCAGAGGATTCCTTGGATATTAGGAACAAATTCTTCCCTGTGAGGGTGGTGAGGCACTGGCTCAGGTTGCCCAGAGAAGCTGTGGCTGCCTCATCCCTGGAAGTGTTCAAGGCCAGGTTAGAAGGGGCTTGGAGCAACACGGCATATTGGAAGGTGTCCCTGCCATGGGAGTTGGAACAAGGTAATCTTTGAGGTCCCTTCCAACCCAAACCTTTCTGTGGTTCTATGATTTGTCCCTCCCTGTGCTGAACCCCCTTTGCACAGACACCTTGACCACTCATCTGGCAGAGCCTGAACATTCCTGGCATCACAAAATCCTGGCTTATAGGGTAAAACAACAGTGAATTCAGCTTGCTTTGAACACCAGGCCGTGATGACACAGAGGCAGCTTGGCCATACAGGACAGGAAAAAGAGCTCAGGGTGGCAGATTTTTCAGCTGGGTTTATTGTCTGACCTTGATCAACAAGGTTTTGGTACAGGTTGCTCCGGCACACTGCAGGATGGAAGCCAAAACAGTTTTTTGAGGCTGCCCTCAAATGTAGGTGCACCCCATGCTTGCAAACATCACTCTTGGATGCAGGCAACATGCATCCCCCAAAACTTGCTTTGCCCACCCAAGCTCAGAGGGTTGTATCCAAATGTCCTTGCTATGTGGGAGAAAGGAGAACAGTGGATGAAAGCTGTCCCCAGGCATGGTGACCTTTCCACAGGCTGCTCTTTTGGAGCTGGTGAAGCTCACAGAGCTCTGCTGGGGGGAAGAGGAGTGAGGGGATGCAAGTGCGGATGCCATATGGAGATGTGTATAATGCTAAACACGTGCACTGATTTTCCCAGTTATTCACTGGAGAGCAGAAATGCCGTGCTCCTTGTGAGCTGGGGCAGGAGGGGCCCCACGTCTGAGCTGGAAGCAGAGCCAGGGCCCATAATGGAGTCCAGAAGACGAACTTCCGTGAATCAAAGGCACGCATGTTTATTTACAGTACTGCCAGCAGCGGGGAAGCCGCCCCAACAAGCTCATAAACATATTTACAGGGATTTCACAGCAAGGTTTGTAAGGAACAATAAAGCAATCACTCAGCACCTCTGCTTAGGAGCTCTTTATGGCAAGGAGCTGTGAGGCACTGGCTGAGTCACTCTTTACAAGGCCTGGACCCAGCCTGCTTCACTGAGCTTTATTGCTTTTCTCTCCCGGAAGCTTTCCCAATTGCCTCTGCTCCTGCAAGGGGCTGATCTGTTCTTTAACCCATCTGGGATGGGGATAAGGATAATTCAGCTGCCCTTCCTTCTCCAAGGGGTGGAAAACATCTGCCTTCTACATGTACTGTCTTTGAGTTTCCAAATTTTTTCAGATGTGTGAGCACCACGTCCAGTCTGCTATACCCGTCTGCTCTCCAAACACCAGCAATCACCAAGGAAGCCTGAGAAACCCCATGTGTTCTCCCAAAAACTGTAAATCCATGGCCCTTGGTGCTTGCATTGTTACTTTACTGAACATCTGAAACCCACAGCACTTTCCTTCACCTCTGGGCTCAGAAAAGGAACCAGATTAGACTATTCTAGTCAAGTTTTCAAGTCCAGCGGATACTTACTTTCTGCATTGATTGTTTTCCTTGAGGGGGACATGATTCAGAAAAGGCAGAAATGATTTTCCAGAGGCAGAAAATCCCCCAGGACTTGGCACTGTGGTTACAAATAGGGCCAGGAGAAGTGGATTGAAGCAATGCAGGAGCACAAAGTGAGGAGAGCAGAAGAACCAAGGGAGACTACTGCTTTCCTCCTTTGTCCCTCCTTGAGCTGCTGGCCATCAAAGCACACACTGTGCTGCCACCTCAGTTTGGCCAGCAGCCTCAGCTGCAGCGTGGAGCCTTTGGAGCCTGTGCAGGGCTCCTTCTGCAGGGCACGAGAGTCGAAAGGGACTGTGGTGGTATTTTTAGCAAAGAGCACAAAAGCATGTGGGAAGGGTCATGAGCTATCCTGTGGAACAGCAGCTGTTTCTTAAGACGTCACGTAGGAGGGCTGATGGCCTGGAGGAAGAATGCTGCCAGACTCTGGCATGGCTGGAACCCCTGGGAAAGGGCTGGTCTCTCTGCTGCCTTCGAGGACACGTGCTTAGAATAAAAACAAACTGAAAGGTTTTAGTGGTCACAAACAAAAGGCAAGCTGTGCACATTGTAATTTGGATGTTCTCCATTACTGACACAATTCAGTGCCCCATTTTATTTCATTTTGCTTCTAGACCATCCAGCTAGTAGCATGACCTTCTTAAACCTTTAAAAATGGCCTGTGTGCGAATAGGAAGAGAGGATTTTGGCAAAGCTTTTTATTCTGACAGCAAACTGAGGAATCATTTGGGTTATTGGGCTAGTGCTTGGTTTCCTGAACTGGTTGTTTCTGCTCTTCTCTTTTTGGAGAAGAATGTGGAGGTGGCAATTCTTTGACCTAAGGCTGGAATCTGAGCTGGGAATGAGAGGTTAAGGACAGTGCAGAGGCTCCAGACTTAGACAAATCTAGTCCTAGCTTTGTGAGTCATGGCCCTGCTGGGAATTTGGCTCTGGGTAGTCTCCTCCAGCATCCATGGCTCTGTGCAAAGTCAGCTTATGGCATACTTGAGCAGAGAATCATATAATCATTAAAACTGGAAAAGGGCTCCAAGGTCATCTGGTCCAATAGTTAACTCAGCACTTCCAAGTCCACCACTAAACCACATCCCTCCGTGCCTCATCCACATTTATTAAATACCTGTAGGGATGGTGACTCAGCCTGTTCCCTGGGAAGCCTGTTCTAATGCCTGTCAACCCTTTCAGTGAAGAAACTTTTCCTAATATCTAATCTAAACCTGGTGCAACTTGAGGCCATTACCTGTTGTCCTGTCCCTTGTTACCTGGGAGATGAGATTGGCCCCCCACCTGGCTCTTGTGCTTCATTTGTTTTAGTCACGTGCAAAACCCTTGGGGGATTTTTCATTCTGCATTTCGGGGCTGTTACTGCAGTTTCTAGCTAATAGCTCTTAGCTGGCAACTAATGTCCATGGAATCACATATGGAAGTTTGGGGAATGCCAAAAAATTGCACTATTTTGAAGGTCCTTTTCTTGACTTGGCTTCAGGGTTTGAGGACATCTGTGGGTGTCTGTGATTTCCAGTTCCTAAGTATCTAAGCAATCTGAGCAAACTCACAGTAAATCACTAGTAAAATACTGTTGGAGACACATCTCTTGTCCCTGCTCTTTGCAGGAGACGTTGGACTAAATGACCTTTCAAGGTCCCTTCCAACCCAAAATATTCTATGGTTTAATGAACTTGGAAGCTCTTAAATAAGCAAAATGTGCCAGGAGTTTTAGGATGGGTATTGATTACAAGCAAGGGTCTTATACACCATGTAGACGCATGCTCTTTGAGAAGACAATTTCCCATGAAGTTCTCCTCAAGATATCCAAAGTATTGCCTGAACCAAGAAAGGGTACAATCATGTTTGGAAAAATGTCCTGAAATCCTGTGGTTTTTTTGTTGATTTTTTTTTTTTTTTTACAATGCTGTCTTTATTTTGAATTATTACTGATATGTTTGATGATTTGGCGGTTTTGCTTTCATTTGCTCTGCTAGGGCTTCCCTTGTTTTCCTGCATTTTTCATTGATTAGGTGCCAGTGAAGTGAGGAGTGGGTTATTGATGTGAAGAGTATCAGAGAGTATTACGTTTAAAGCTCTTCAAAGGGAAGCAATTTGGGCAATTTCTATTCCATTATGAAATTTAGAGCATTGTATTTTCATCCCAGAAGGGACTGGAATATAAAAAGAGGAAATTGTGAGAAATTTTTGCTAGAGAAAAATGTCTCGTCAGCTGCTTCACCCTCTACTGAGGATTCCATTCAGTTCTGAAAAAGCAAACATTTTCTATTGAATGTCACCAGTCAAGGATTTCCTTGGAGGCTGCAAATGACTCCTTTAGAGCTTGAGAGCAGCTAAGGAGACAGTTCTGCAAGTATTGTTGAACTGTAGGTTCACATTTTACAATCATTTTTTAGAAGTCTCCATTCTCACTCTGAGAACCCTTGCGAATATTTTAGGAGCAAGAAGACATTTGGCCAAGCAGCCAAAACCACAAAGCTGCATGGAGGCCGTGACCCCTCAGGTAGCAGCTCATTCACTCCAGGGTTGTATGAGCTGTGATTTAAATTACAAAAATAACAACATGCTTCCTGAGGTCTGCCGAGGCATTGATATGTCCTCTCTCCTCCTTGGAATGAGAGCACAAGCCAAACAAAAGTGAGAAAATACAGTCTCTCTGTGCATTTCTTCTGCAGAGGAGAAGAATAATTGTAGCCTAAATTCAGTTTAATCAGCACTCTGTCCCTTGGTCTCAGGCTTTGCTCTGTATCAGCCAACCGTAAAGCCCTAAAGAATGGGGGGAAAAAGTTATTTTTGGCTTTTGAATTGCATAATCCTTCAGGTGAGGTGTTCAGCAGATGCCAGTGCAGAGGGGGAAACAGTGGAACTGGCTGTGCAGCTCATCCCACCGGGGAGCTGAACGTGCTGATCCCTGAGCGCCGTGGTGTTAATGGGCTGTAGCACATAGGAAGTGAGCAGGGTGAGTGATAAGGGCTGGATCTGGGGTCTGACAATTCCCTCAGGTGCCTGAAAGATCCACTGTTTCTGCGTGAGCTGTTAAAGGATCTGCTGCAGAAGACAGACTGCACAATGATTAGAACCATCTGTTCTTCTCTCTTGCCATAGCAAATTCAATATTAAGAACTCACAGGGTTTCCAACAGGGTCCAGCCCCCCACTATTTGCTGATATATACCACATGTAGCACATCCATTTCTGACCAGCTTCCTCTGGCAGCCTCCTGGTGGCCTGGGGCACATACCAGGAAAGAAGGATGGAAAGTGCTCTGCCAGTATGTGACAGGCCACCAAACAGGATCAGTAAACTCTGCAAAGCATGGAGAAGTTATGTCCTGTGTGACCCTGTCCAAATTCACTAAATCCGTTGTACAGTGTCACTCATGGTTGAAGCTCCTCTTGCTTACTCCCGTCACAAGAGGGAACCCATGGTACATGGCTTGCTCATGACCAAAGAGGCCACCTGGGAAATCCATTTCCACATTTGGCTAGCAGAGCTGGGAAGATGGGAAAGGGCCATATCTCTGTTTCCCAGTCTGCAATGTCAGGCTAGTCATAGAAACATAGAACAGTTTGAGTTGGAAGGGACTTTTAAAGCACATCTAGTCCAATCCCCCTGCAATGACCAGGGACATCTTCAGCTAGATCACATTGCTCAAAGCCCCATCCAGCCTGACCTTGAATGTTCCCAGGGATGGGAGGATTTCTACAATGTCTCTGAGCAATCTGGGCCAGTGTTCTGCCATCCTCAATGTAAAAATCTTCTTCCATATATCTAGTCTAAATTGACCCTCTTTCAGTTTAAAACCATTACCACTTGTCCTATCACAATAGCCCCTGTTAATAATTGTCAACACCTTTCTTGTAGACCCCCTTGAGGTTCAGGAAAGCTGCTATAGGGTGTCCCCAGACTCTTCTCCAGGTGAACAGCTCCAGCTCTCTCAGCTTTTAATCATGAGTGACTGTGTTAGGTCTCCTTTATTAAAAAAAAAAAAAGACAAAAATAAACCAAAAAAACCCCACCCCAACAACATAAAAAACACCCAAAGCCCACCCAAAACCCCACAACAATAAAAAAGACCCACAAAGAAACAGGAGGAAATTTACCCAAGATGTCTAAGTTTTTGGCTGCAGGGGGCAGCTTATCTGTTAGCATGTCTTTGGCCGTGCACCAGTGTGTTTACTTCCATTCACTGCTGACCTCAGGTGGTCCCTGCTGGTGGCACCACCGGGGGCTGTGCAAACCCCAAGAGCTTTTTCCCATTTTGTGTTTGCCTGCCTGCCATGTCAGCACTTTCTGCCTCTGTTTTGCTGTCTTTGCACCCTTTCCCAGCAGTTCTCTGGCGGTTTGGGACATCCAAACAGAAAATCCTCTGCTCCTCTGCTCTGCTGCTTGTGGAAATGCCCAGTGCCCTGTGTAATAGATGGCTGCAATCAACCTGCAGAATAGCAGACACTCTGAGAAAAGCCTGCTCTCAGATGCATAAATGTGTATTATCTGTAGTCTAGGGGGAATAAAAAGCTGTTGGTCTATGCTGTGTGTCAGGACAGCACCCCTCAGAAGCCACCTGGATACCCAGAGATTCAAAGCATGGAAGCCAGCACTACTGTGAAATTATGCCAAGCAGATTAAGAAAAAATGAGAAAATATCTAAATCCAGCACTTAGAGGCAGGCATTGAGATCCATATACAGGCATCTGAGTGATTTCACAGCTGAAGGTATTGAGCATCCAAAGTGGCCATGAAAGAGGATGATATAAAACTGATGTGCAGATTCAAACAGAGCTGAACACCTACTTGATCGTGCTCCTATTTGCTAAATCAGAGCTTCTATTGCAAAATAATTAGTGTCCCCATACTTAATGCATGTTGTTCAACAGAGAAAATTACTCTGTTCCCCCAGGTCTTATTAAGAGCTAAAAGCAATTTTCAGCAAGTTACCAGATTGAGAAGGCTGTGGCTCTGACAGAAAACATGAGACTGTTTCTTGGCTAATATAGAATAACATCCATGATTTTAATTATTAAGTTTCACCTGCTGCATTATTTTTTGTAGTTCAGTGGTTTAATAATAAACAGTTTTCCCTCTTTGGTGATCCAGGTTTGGCACTGAGAAGTGGGTAAGATTAAAAATGAGTGAATTCTAGTTACATTGAGCATCTTCCAGTCTGCCTTGGGCTCTCCACTGACTTACTGATTTAAGAAAGTCACTCATTCATGATCGGGTTTAGATCCAGCAAGAATGACTAGCTGTGCCTATAAAGCAATGTAAATTAAAACAGGTATCTATAGGGACAGCTAATGGCTATGTCAGCTCTCATTTTCCTGGAGAAAAGGATTTTCCCACACCACCTTTTTTCTGCCCAGCTGCTTTGAATTAAAGTCAGCTCTTGGAGAGCCCATTTTTCTCTCCCTGGTACCACTGTAAATCAAAACCTAACCCTGTTAATGTCACTGGTGTAAAATTGGAGGAAATGAGAGAAGAATTAGCCTGGGAAAAATCTAATTTGCTTCTTGCGCTCTGTCTTTCCAAGTCCAATCTAGATTAAAAATATTCACCAATGTATACAAATGGGAAACCAGCACAGCACACCATCTGTCTGGGAGTGGAAAAATCAGGACTTTTTCTCTACCTCCCAGACTTGCTATAAAGCAAACAAAAATGGACAAGGCACTTCAGCAGTTTCATGCTAAGAAAGCTCAACAAGAGAGCTGCACAATACCTACGGATTGCAGTTCAAGGCATCTGGTACAAGCCAGGCTTTGGAGTTATCTGAAACCTGGGACCTGCAGGGTTAATGTGTGTTTATATAAGCATCAGAAGCTGTCATTTTAGTTCTCTTCCATGCATATTTGCGGTGGCCCACATGTACAATAGAGCTCTTTTCAGAGATGACATAATGTAGTGTTTTGCAAAAAAAAAAAAAAAAAAAAAAAAAAAAAAAAGAAGGGGTTTAAGTTTTCTTTTCATCCTGCCAATGGGAAACGTGTCTTATGTGCTTCAGCAAATTACTGCCTGGAGGCAGAACAAGCTCTTTGTAATTCTTTGGTGCTAAAACAGGTACCAAGTCATCTATCCAGCAGGGTCTCAAATAGCTGTATCCTCTGGAGAGAGCTGGATGCCTTTGAACTTTCTTTCCCAGCAGTGCTGCTGCATGGAGTTACACTCTAGAATGCCATTCCCCTCTCAGGAGGTCTGCTACAGCTGCAGCACACGTTTTATGGGTTCTGCAGAAAGAAATAGTCCCTCAGAAAATACAGTAGCTACATTCAGGTGGGTATTTTGCTAGCCTGTGTGTTCTTCTGACAGCCACTGACAAATGTGAATGCTGTGGTTGTAGCAGGGCATGCTCGGTGCATCTTTCTCCTTATGAGGAGCTTGACTGCAATAAGTCACATTTTCAAACAGAGTTTGGGTGAGCTGGAGAGGGGAGGGTGACCAGTATAAGGAGTTTAATGTCTTCAATGAAGTTAAATGCAGGGGATGCTTGACATGGGATACATATATTTAATGCCACATCTCTGTGGGAAAAGCAGTGCTCCTGAGCTAGAGTCATCCGAGGGACTGGAAATGCATGGAGAAAATGAGACCAGACCCAGATACTTCCAAGCCCTGAGTTGCACAAACCCATCAGGTCTTGTCTTCACCATAAAAAGGTGAATTTGCCTGCAAAGCAGCTATTCAGGCAACTGGGCTGGGGTGTTCCTGCTCCAGCCTGGCCTCACACTGCATGTGATGGATTCAGCCAGAAGGAGAGGGATGGCATTTACCAGAGCAAAGTTAACCCATGGGAATATATTGAGGGGTTCATATCGCAATGGAGAAAACAACCCAACCTGTTCTTTCTGATGTATTTGTGTAAATACCTTACTTGGAAGAAAAAGATGCTGAATGAAGTGAAAACGATCTTTGAAGTCTCCAAGGACAGAGTTGTTTGAGCGGTCATGATCTAAGAACATGACTGGGGCAGTTTGTGGACAGAGATCTTAACTGGCCCTGCAAGACTTGCCTCACTCAAAAATCACAGCACTTAACATTCCTGTCAGTAAACCAGCCCTGATCTCTCATTACTGGGTCACAGAGTGGGAAGGAAAATCCTTTCATCTTACTGTGGCTCAGCTTGATTTTCCGAGTTTCCAGTGGATTACTGAAGTGACCGATGGTGCGGCCTTAGTGATCTCTACCAGCCTTCCCTTGCACAGCTCCCTGGAACTAAGAATTGACTCCCCACTGAGGAGAGTTACTGGATAACTTGAGTTTCTCTTTGTCCCACTGTGTCCCACAGTAGAATGCATTTCTCAGGGAGGGAGAGCTGGGTGACTGTTTGTTTGCTTTGAAACTGCACTTTCTTAACCCAGCCTGGATTCAGTATGGCAGGTTTTAAGCTTTGTTTCCATGAACTGGTTGTTGCTATGACTTTCTTAAGAGCTCTGAAAGCTTGTCAGTGTTTTCTGATGAAAATGTTGGTTCTCCCACTCTCCAACATTTTACACAGCATAAATTCATAGTCACAGTGGGGTTTGGGTCGGAAGGGACCTTAAGGATCATCTTAGTTCCAGTCAAAGTTCTTAAGTGTTAGGTGTTTTTCCCAGTTCTTAAATCCATGGCCCTTTTCTGTGCTTGCTGCCACTGCTTTTTCAACATGGTTTTAAAACCAACTGCGTGCAGCATTTTTCAGTCATCTGTAGATATCTCTGCTAAAATATTTGTCCATCAGATCCTCCTGTTCAGACTCTCTTGAGTTTTACCAGACCATATAATTAAATATCATAAGACTTTTATCAAACCAATTCTTCTTAGAGCCTTGTTTTCATGTGGTTAAAATGTGGGTGAGCAAGTGACCTGGCCAAGGTAGAGGCCAGACTGGTGCCCAGTGGTCCCTCCTCTCTGGATTAGAAAGCAGGGCTGCCCACATGCCCTTTTGCCTTGAACTCCAACCAAGTGACATGTTCTGTTCAGAAACTATCAATTTGATCGCTCTCCCATGTAAATAAACGCTGCGTATTGCCACTGGGTGACAAGCAATTTCCTCCTACTCCCCCACGTATAATAAAGGAGAAAAATTGCAGATGACATTGGTGTAGGCTGACATAGAAAACAGCAATTTATGTGTTTCCCAGGGGAAAAAAAAGAAAGATTAGGGAAGACTGTGCCTCCCTATTTAAACTGCAGCTGCACATTGCCACTGCAATGCTATGCTTGCAAATTATTTCTTGGAAAGATACCTTAATTTCTACTGCTCCATAACCCCTATGGAAGGAAGGGAGTGGAATAAATGTAGTGGCAAAGTGCACCCCTTAGTGGGAATTGTTGCAGCCACCATCCCAGGCCTGCCTGGGAGCTCTGAACAGATTTTTCATGCTCTCTGCTACACACTGGGATGCCCAGACTCAAAAACCTGCAGACCTCAAACCTGATTCTCTTCTGTCATCTTCTCTGGGTGTGATAATGTGCCAAAACAGGACAAGTCTGCACAGGGGTAAATGTGGAGATTCAAGTGTGAAGCCTGTGGGTCTCACTGGAGTTCCTCTTCTGGTCAGCAAAGAAATCCTCAACCACTGAAACTGGACTCTGAGCCACACCTGAGCCATCTCCAGGCCGGGATTTGTTTGGCTCAGGACTAACATTTTTGTTGCTAAAATGAATCTACCACTCCTGTGTGCTGGGAATACAACGTCCTTTGAAATTTAGCACAAAAAGACAATGCTATTCTTTTCTGTCTGTGTCTTGCCTGTGTACTCAGAGCAAATAGATGCCATTTAGTTTCTTTACAAACTTTAAATGTTTTTCATCTCCCCTAACTTTAGGTATCAACCATACAGACACACATATGAACTACTTAACTCACTTATGAACTATTTAAAGTGGGGTGTCCTGGTCCAGTACCTGGAAAGAAATGCAGCTTTGCTGGTGGTGCCAGTACTGTTCTTTTTCAGATACCTACCTCAGTCCAGGAGGAACCACCTCTGTTCCCTTCATTTGACCAAAAAATATCTTCAATCAGTTGAGACAATATTATCTACAGACAAACCCTGCTCCCTGTGCAGCAAAAGTCAGTTTAATGCTCTTGTATGGTTTGTTTTGTACTCCACTGAGAAGGGCCACTCAGGACAATAAAGTATGGCCAAAAAAACCAAAAAAAACAAAGCAAAACAAAAAAAACCAAACAAAAAAAACCCAATGAATAAAGGAGGCAAGAGATCAAAGCTCTGGCAATAGACAAGGACATAAGGACATTCAGGTAGCCCAGACTGCATTCAGTCTATAATTTAAAGTGCTATGTTTTCTGTCCCTGTCTTGTCTCTTGACCACAAGGCAGCACAGCCTCTGCCAGAGTAGCCACCGAGGTCTGCCTGAAGCAGGCTCAATCCCTCTCCACCAAAGCTTCGACCTTAGAGCAAATTGTATTAATCCAGGGAAAAACCCAGGGCTCCATCTAGAGGGAAGAAGGAAATATTGAAGATTCTGAATTGTGGTGTTTCATCTCCTTCTGTGAGGAGTGCTGTTACCTGAAGGATCAGATGGACATGGAGATAGGCTGGAGGGAAATGGGAGGGCAGGTTTTTGAGGCTGGAGATGGGGAGAGGGAACTGTGAGAGGAATAAAATACATCCAATTACTTTCTTTGTGGCTGCCTGCAATCAATAGTGCCGTGGCTCAAGGATTAGATTTGAAACAATCTGTCTGGAGATGATGGAAATGTTGCAGGCAAGAAAATTTCCATGAAAGTCATCCTCTAAAAGATGTGCCAACCTCTTGAAAAGTCTGGACAGTCTCTCTGTTTTTTTCTGGCTCTTTCACCTCTTTCACTTACTGAAAGAATGGTGATTTCCTCCAGCAATCCTTCCCTCCTGTCCTTTGGTGACACTCATGCCCTGTTGTGTCCCTTTCCCTGCCTTGTATACTCTCCCGGGTACAAAAAATCTTTTCACCTTTCTAAGAAGCCCTGTTATAATCAAATATTGTGTCCAAACGCCAAAAATAGGTGTTGGGAATTCTATGGTAACCAGTAACATTATCAGGATCAGCTGATATCTTGTGTTTATGTCCAGTTTACAAATGAGTGATGTCGTTGATGCTTGGCTGTTTCTCAGAGCTTGTGCATCTCAGGATAAAGGTTGTTACTGACACTGTGACATCAGTCATCCCCATAGCTCTGTGCACTTAAAGCTGCTGTGGGGTGCTGTGCATCCCTGTGTAGGTTCTGTCTGCAGCCCTTTCCCCATGGCAATGCCCCTGCTCAGTGTTTTGGGAAGGGCTCAGTGTGGGCCCCACTTAGCCAGGAGAAGCCCAGATCAGGTGGTGGAGGTGTGTGTGGGTAAGCTCAGGACAATTCATCCCCATCCACAGCAAAAGTGAACCTTTGAACCTGGCAAGATTCACTTTGTCCAGAGCAGCTTCTCAGCAGAGCTGTGTTGGTGAAGCTGGAACCTCCCATGCCTGTGATGCCTAAGGGACACCACAAAGGGCTGGTGCAGAGGGAAGAGCTCTGTGCTCCTACCTGGATCCATCTCCGTGCATCAGCCCAGCTCCAGCAGGTGCAGTGGGGCTGAGAAAGCCAAAGGCCTTGCCTGTGAATAGACCTGTATCCCTTCTGCTGGCCAAGTCGTGGAGTGGAGAAAGCACCCTCATCACAAGAGAGTGAGGAGGCTGGCAAGGCTCAGAGAGGGTGGTAGCAGTTCTAGGGATCCCTTCTGCATCACAGGAAGTCACACATTCATGGTGGCACCCCAGCTCTGAGCCTCAGTGTGCTTTCTGCTGGTGCTGACCTCCAAAACCCTGACCAAATGAAACAATACCACAAACACACAAAAACTCTTCAGATACACATTCACAGAATCATAAAGGTTGGAATAGTCCTCCAAGATCAAGCCTAACTTTGACCAAATACCCCTGTGCCCTCTAAACCATATGATGAAGTGCCACATCTACTAATTTTTTTAACACTTCCAGGAATGGAGACCTTGGAGCCTGTTCCAATGCTTTGCCACTTCTACAGTGAAGCAATGTCTCCTAATATCCAACCTGAACTTCCCCTGGCACAACTTGAGGCCCCTACCTCTTGTCCTGTCAGACTTCTTTCAAAGTATTAGAGAGACCAGGGGAATTGGTAGGATCTGGGGGATTGTCCCTCACTGTGTATTTACCCTCTGTTCCACCGGTGCGGTGGTGAAAACAGACCGATGTGGTGAGGCTGCATCCCCACACGGTGGCATGAGCTCTCTTCGGCAGCTGCTGGTGGCTGAGCAATGCAGCACAGGCGCTGGAGCTGCTGCTCCTCCAGCCCAGAGCGTTTGGCTGCCTCTTGAAAAGCAAGCATGGAGTTCGCAACGACACAGGCAGCTGCAATTCCAATCAGAACTGCGTTTCCACTTACCCCTCACTTTAAAAGTGTACAGAGACTCCAGTTCTGGCTGGAAGAAAATATGAACACCACAGAAATATTGCTGAGCTGACATGAAATGTTCTGGGGTATGTGTGCAGTCAGATCTTTTCTGCACCTGCTCATCAATGGTATGTTCAACACCAGGAGAATTATGAATACATTCATTCCAATCCTACATTCATTTGTTTTGGTTTCATTTCCCCATAGTCTTGCTGATGCAGGCAAAAATCTTTTGAACGTCTTTAAATAGATCTTTGCACAGAGGGGTTTTGCTGGTTTGGTCCCACTGCAATGTGTGTGTCAAATGAGAAGACAAAATCAGTAAAGCACAAGCTGCTGAAGAATGTTGTAAAAGTTTTAATGCTGGAACTAATGTTGATCTTTGGCATCTGTCTACTGAAGATGATTTAGAGATAATCCTATCTATCATTTTCTTTTGCGATGCTGCAAAAAACTTCACTCCATGTGCTCAGTATCAGACCTTGCATTTTCCAAATGAGAAACTGCAGTTTCATCAATATAAAAACTTTCCATAGGAACACATCGATTAGATTAGTTTATACTCAGAAAAAGCACACCAAAGCCAATGTTCTCAATTCCAGCTATTACTGGCAATGTTCTTGGAATGGAACCCTGCGATTTTTTCTATTCCCAAATGATTGGTTTCTAAATCACTTTCATTTAACAGTTAAGTTATAAATTTTAACAATAGACTTATTTGCCTTTTTAGGTAGGGTGGAATGAAAATTAGAGTGATTTTTAAGACTTTGATTCCCAAGTAAAAAGCAAGAGAAAGGACTTTTCTCTTTTGCAGGAGAAAGAACAACTGTGGTTTTCAAGGAAGTTTTCATTCTGAGACTGAAACTGTGATGAAAAGTGTTTGATGAAGATTGGGTGTATATTACAGGGCTTGAGAGAGCAAATCATTCTTCTCTCCTGAACTCAACAGCAGCAGAATGAAACACAGCAGGTTCCAGGACTGTGACCACTCACCACTTACTGCAAGTGCTGGCAGCCTCAGCAAATCTGGGAAGTTGGAAGGGACTTGTTTTTCCAACTATGTAACCACAGCGGATGTTTAACCAGATTTGTTCTTAGTTTAGTTAGGAAATATCTGCTTCTTTTCTACATTATATTAGCTGTGGTCTCGAATCCAGGTCCAGCCTGCCATCATCACATTCTCCCTCGCACTCTTTCAAAGCTTCATCACATTAACCCCCCCTGTAAAATTCACGTATTTGCGGGCTCACCAGAGAAGATGACTTGGAGAAAATTGACTACAGGTAAATGTATTAAAAGAAGGAATTAAAAAAAAGTTCAGCACCATTATGGAACTTCTTCCAAGTGCAATTCTTCCTGCATGAAAAGCCTATGATGAATGGATTGCAGAAATGTCATCATATTATGCTTCTGTGTAATAATAGGGCCTGTGGAAAAGTTCAGGTAATGTTGATGTTGCCTTGGAACAAATATAAAGTAGGTAACACACAGGAGTCTATTTCATCCCATTTTTCAAGATTCTATGGATTTCTACAAGTTTAAAATGTAAGAATAACAAGCCAAGCCAAATACTCATCAGCCATAGCTATAGCTAGTAAATTGAGGAGGGGACTGTTCATTTTCCCTTACATGGCTAATCCCTCTAACTCCCTGCTTTTCAAAAGCAGTGGCTGTGTCCAAACCTTGTAACATCAGGAATGGTCCCTGGTGTGTGCTAATCCTTGCACAGTGCAAACATATCTCTGGTAGGAATAAATAATAAATGCTTAGAAAGATAAAATAAAAAGAGAAAAAATACTGAGGGTATTTCCCCTTTTGAATTCACCCTGGCAATCCATGGGTTGTAATGCAAGGAACAAGATGGATTTGGTATCTGCTTCATGTTTGAGTTCTAAACAGATCTGCAGATACTGTTAATAGTAAAATTAAATGCTGGGTCTTTAACAACAAGCTTGTTGTCATGATTAAAAGATTATTTTCCTGTTCACTCAGAGCTATTGTCTGGGTGTCACTTTTGCCTCTCTTCCTTCTAGAACCACTGTCCACATCTGAGTCTGATGGGGTCTATGAGCTTTCCTTGGCAGTACTGGTGTCCAGACTGCCACCATAACCTCTCAAGATAACATCCCTATGCTTGTTTAGGAATCCTAATCCAGCTGCATCATTCAACGTTCAATGGGATCCTGCAAATACTTTTTTCCCCCAGGCTATTGCTGCTGTTACTAGACTCGATTTCTCTTTGAATTATTTTCTAAGTCCAGGTGTTTCCTTCCCAATGACATAGTAGGCACAGGGGACAATTAAAGTAATGTGTGAGATTTATTTACAAACTGGTAAAATCCAAATGCAGAAAGGGGAATGAAGTCACTGACTCTACTGCCAACTTGTATATAAATAATTCCCAGTAAAATGGAAGGCAACACATGTTACACTTGTATGTTGATGTAAAAGATATTAAGCAGTAAATATTTATTAAAGTAGTGTTTTTAAAGTCCTCCTTCTCTTTTTGATGTAGGTACCTATAAAAAAGTTGGCTTCATGTAAAAAATCTACTTTTGGAGCCAACAGACAAGTTGGCCCATTTTCCATTTGAAAAGAGAGGAAATAGAGAAAGGAGCCTGCTTTTTTATAAGAACTGTGTTGGTTATTGTTTTCAGCTAGGATGGACAACATCTGATCTCCTCAGCCTGAAGTTATGCAGGTTCAGAAACTCCTTTTTTGGCTAGAAGTGCCTGAACCAGCCAACTATTAACTAAAAACGTCTGTAGGAACTCCCTATTTCCTACTACTTGAAACTGTGAAGACAAGAACACAAAATTTATGGCGACAGAGAGAGAACAAGAAGTGAAGATTTGGTCACGAGGCCTGATTGGGGAATGACAGTCTCTGCTCCCAGGCTCTTTTATTGAAGATTTCTAAATAAAAATGCATGGAGCTCCTTGAGGCTCATGAGCGCAGCGAAGAGAGGCAGCAGACAGCAGATATGGCATTTTGTGCAGCAGCCTCTGACTTCTCCGTTGGGAGATTTTTTGGGGGACAGTGGCACAGGAACCCTCTGAGTGTGTCTGCTGCTGCCAGGTAAGGACAAGGACAAGGTCAGGGGAACAGCAAGGCTCTGGGACTGAGGGAGCTCTCAAAGCTTCTACAGAGAGTAGTCAGCTGCCCCTGGCCCAGAGTGCCTGGAGACTTTGATTCAGCTGCCACTGAACGGGGGGATCTAGCAGCCTTAGAGTTGCTCTTTTCTCCAGGATGTACTACATTTTGTGCATTCAGAGCCACACATGGAAGCCTTCTTGCTTGCCATAGGAAGAACCAGGTTGCGAGCCCTAAAACACAGGCTGTGCAAGCCATAATCATGCAAGAAATCCTAATTATTTTGCCCTTTCTTCTAATCAGCTCCTGACTCTTACAGAACCATGAACACAGATGGTTATAGGCGTATAACTCTCTTTGCACTGCAACTGTTTGAATTTTAACCTTCCTTTTAATATCTTCCTACAACAAATGTGCAGTTCTTGAGTTGCCCTGTTTATTTCTAGGTGACCATCAGGTGCTCAAGTACTCTGGTCTGCAGTGAGAAGGAACATTATGAATGCCTACAAAATGACATTGCTGACTTTAGCAGATGTGCATGTTTTGTAGTTGGTCCAGAGATGGCATTTCTCATATTCAGGAGGACTCACTTCATGTCATGAATTAGTGATGCTATTGTACATCTTACAATATTTTACATAATTAAACGTGACGATGCCGTTTGATATGGACAATTAAGCTCGTATTTGTGAGCAAAGTGTAATTAACAGTATAGACACTGTGCCATTTTGGAATTTGCTTTCAGTGAGTCTAATTACTTCACATAGCTAAAACACATTTGAAAGTTTATCTTTAATTTAGTTCTATCCTTTGCAATTAAACCTTTTAAGACAGCTAGATTAGAAACAGAATGTTAAAACATGAAGACTGCTAGAATGCACACCCAAAAGCTCCCAATTTTTAGGCTATTTCAACAACAGATACTGCATAGAAATTATACTCCTTGCAGAAAATGCATTTTATGACTTTATAGAGAAATATTTTTCTTTTGAAGATCCTGGGAAATGTACTTCTTGAGTCATATTCAATGTTCCTGACTTCTCTGTACATCTAAATGTTTCTATGAAATTACTGAAGGATTTATCTCAAAGTATGGGCCAAACTTGTTTTCCTAAAAAAATAAGGAATATCTATAGCTGCAGTGATAATTCATGAATGAAGACTTGGGTTATTTTACAGTTATATTTGGAGCTTTAAATTTAACAGTGCCAGGGTCTGGACATTGTGACTTGATTGTCCAATACTTTTAAGGGAGATCCCTGATACTTCCCTATGTGATTCCTGTGCATGTTGAGGAGCAGTTATTTGCTGTACATCATCCATAATAAGCAATTTGGTTGCATTTACTTTTTTTTTTTTTTAAATAAAATGAGAATTTAATAGCGTGTCTGTGGTCATACTGGGCCAGTTAAGGCAATGTCACTAATTAGTTCAGAAGCACAGATGTCAGCTGCCTCTCACAACAGTGGGCTTCCTTACACATTCAGCTGATGCCATAAGGCTTGATAGGTTGAAATGCAAGACTCTGACAGGAGATGCAGAGCTATTGATTCAGCTTCTCTACAACTTTAATCTCAATATTTCTAAGTTAGGGCATAGCTGAGAACGGCATTAAAAAGAATTAGCTATTGTTTTTGTCTTACATAATATCATTGAAACATACAGGCCAGAGTCTTTCAAATTGTATGAGTTTTGAGCAGAGGCTCAGTGTCAGAACACTGTCTGTCCACCCATTGCTCCAAAGAATGCTTGTAGGAATCTGCTAATCTGATGAATCTAAATGTTTTCAGTTTAAATGTCTACACCTTAGCTGATTTTCTAGGCTTCTTTTATAGATAATAGAAAAAAGCAAGTGCTTCTAATCTCCTTCCTTCTCACTTAAATTTCCAAAACAGCTCAGATGACTCACAGGCCATTAAGTGCATATTTATGAGAAAACACCAGAAAAAAACACTGAGGAAAACGAGGCTGGAGTTGATTCCTGGATGTCATTTAGAGCACCCCTCTGCTCAAAGCCAAGACTAGCTGCAGTGTTGGGTCTGATTGCCAGGGGCTCTCTATGAGCTGTTTTTTGCTGGCCTAGAAAAGGGAGTGATTAGCTCAGACGTGGATGCTCATATTGCACATGTCCTCATGCAGGCAGAGGAACTCTTTCCCCTCTGGCTGTTTTTGTGTGTGTGCTTGATGAGTGCTCAGATGGCCTAGTCTTCTAGCAGCTGTCAGGAACATCTGGAGCNCTTATACCAGCTGTCAGGAACATCTGGAGCACAATTAAAAGTGGAAGAAAAACTATGATGCTAAATAAAGAAAAGCTATATATCAGCCCACCAGAAACATGCACAAAGTTGAACTAATTCCATAACAATTGACCAAAGAAACACCTCTCTCTAGAGAATACACATTCAGACCTTTTCAAAATGCACGTGGCATGTCAAGTGCAATGATTTAGGGATGTGATTGAGTTTGAAATTCAAACTAAATTTAAACAGTTTGAAGTTTAGTGTCCAAATTTAGCTACTGACATAGGGGTATGTATAGGCTCTCCAGGTATCCTAGCTGTGCTGGAGTCAGCAGAATTGGAGACGTTTAGGTACCCAGTGACTCTGCCATGAACATGTGTCTTGTGTCACTTAGGATGCCCTAGGATGTCCTATCGGTAATTCCAGGTGGAGAAGTCTTTCCTGTAAGTGTGGTCTTGTGCCACAAATGCCATCTGTGCCCTGGCTGGTGTCTTCCATGTCCTTCCATGATGCTGGGTGTCTTTGAAGGCCGCCTAAGATGTCTTAATATTGAATTATGTATATTTCCACCCACCTGCCAGGTTTTTTTAGTCGGCATCTGTCATAAGTACCATCATTTCTCTGAGAATTGAAAATTGCCCCTGGAAAACGCTCCCTCTGGATTATCCACAGTCTTCGTACAAGCTGCAGGAAAGTGCACAGGACATAAAGGTTTCCTTCCTGAGATCAACACAAGGGTGTCACAATAATGGAACTGAAGTCCTTAGGGACCTTCCATTATTCCCTGGGAATTAAAAAAAGAAGTGAAAGTCTTAGTGAAAGCATCTGTGCAAAGAAATATAGCAGAAATCAGTGCCATGGACAATTTGCCTACTGGTTAGTGTGGGCCCAGTCCCTGTGTTGCTTTGAGTCTTCATTTGCCTTTAAATTAAATTGAGATGACAATTTCTAAAGGCTTTGAGATTCTTGAATGGCAAGGGTGTGTAAGAGCGGAGGAAAATTGTTTAATGCTTAAAATAGAAAATTAGGAAAGATATTAGTTCAAATTGCTGCTGGGTCTTTTGAAAAAAGAAATTTCTGCAAAAGAAATGCTGTGTAATTGAAAGGAAACTATGCTACTTGAGAAAAAATAGAGAATCATCACACAACCAGGAGAGCAAAGGCAGTTATATGACTCCAAGTAAATAAACCACTCAGTTAAGTAAAAAATCACCTCGTTTTTAGCTCAAAGTTTTGCTTGTCTGATAAACAAATAGTGTCTCTTTTATTTATAAAAATATTAATAGGATGTGATTGCAGAAATGACATTTCCATGCTAACTTCTCACTATATTTATGAATGTGCAAAACTTGGCTGGATTTTTTACAAATCTGGATCAACAAGAACTGGTTAGAAAAAATAAAAAAACCAAGATGCACGAGCAAAATGTTTCCAAATTTTTTACATTAGGGCCTCCACCACACTCAAATACCTAAAGTACCTGGTCAGTTTTGAAGATTCTATTCTTCTCCATGAAATTCAGAAATAATTCTACTGATATAATGGAACAAGATGATACACCATTCTCACCAGATGAGGTATGGGATCAGATCTTTATACACAAACACTTTTTCCTACTTTCTTCATTCCCATTACTTTATTTGCCAAATGTAGTAAGATCCTCATAGAAAAGAAGTTGATGCACCAGCTAGATGAAAGCAGACAGTGGATTTAATACTGGTCACACTCAAAGGATGGGGATCAGTGGAACAAAATCTTGTTGGAGTCCAATAACTAGATTTTTCCCTATTTTCAGCACGCACATAATTTAAAACATATAAAGAATACTACTAAAATCAGTCAAAATTCCTTCACTATTTTAAATTATACATGTTTAAGTGTTTCGGATGAAAGAGCAATTCCAGATTAATGGGAAGATAAAGCTCAGCTGCACAGAGATACTTGGACAGGATATAGAAAAATGCCTAATTAATTTATTGTGGAACAGAATATACTGCAATGTCTGAATAAGGAAAGCAGATTTCATGACTGCCACAGAATCCGAGGCAGCTTATGAAATTCTAAAATAGAGTGCATTTGAAATGCAGTAATTTTCTTTTTTTAATTGAATACCAGGAAGGAAGTGAGTTTCGCTGAAAGTGAGCCAGCTATTGGCATGCTTCTTCAGCAATCTATCATAGCTTTGCAACTTTATTTTCTTGTACAGCACAACATATAAAAAGAAAGCAGATAGATTTATTTATCTTGAGACTTGTCTGAACTGCCTACACTGGAAAGCAGGAGAGCAGATTTACCAGTCAGGTTTTGTTCTCCTGTGTGTCCTGTCACAGATTTGGCAGACCTGTGGGACATCTTGGATCATCACCCCCAGGTGTGTTGGATCGTGCTAGGCAGCTGTGCTTAGGTAACAGAGTTGAGATTTGTGCAGATGATAGAAGTTGCTTGGGCACTTCCAGTGCCAGTAGTCACCTGGATATAGACACCTCCATAGAAGGGTCAGTCTTGGTGTCAGAATTATAGAATGAGTAGGGTTGGAAGATCATCTAGATCATCTTAAGGATCATCTTGTTCCAACTCCCTGGCCATGTGCAGGAATGTCCACCAGCCCAGGTTACTCAGAGCCCCATCCCGCCTGGCCTTGAACATCTCCAGGAGTGGTGAATTCACATCCTCTCTGTTCCAGTCTCTCACCACCCTCCTGGTAAAGAATGTCCACCTGAGCTATCCTATGCTTTTTCCTTCATCTGCAAGCTCTCCAAAATGAGCACCTGCTTATCCAGTGAAAGCAGGAGTGCTTGGGCTTGATTGCATTATTTCCACAAATTCTCAAGAAGAAGCCCTTCATCCCTGTACTCAAGTCCTCATGTCAGCTAATCCATTCTTAGGATTTCAAGCAAGGGTATTTCTAAAGCAGTGACTTGTTTTGGAACTCCTGTGACATTCAGGAGCAGAGAGTTGCTGCAAGTCTCTGGAAATCTCCAGCTAACTGGAGTTATCCAGTTTTTCCAGCTGCTCATCCTTTCTGGGGACTAGAAACTAGGAAGTTACATGACAGTACTTCTGTGGAACTTTTCAGTTTATTGGGTTAATGTTTCATTGCTTAATTTCAAGTACTTGTACCAATCACCCATCTGTTACCATGCTTATTTGTCCTGCTTATAATACCTATTTTCAACTGCTCAGTCAAAGTAAAATGAAACTTTCTATGAAAATTCCTCCTTTAGAAATATGGCATTTCATTCTGTAAATGCAACTAGGTCATGGAACTTGTCAATATTTTAAGCATGTTAAGACAGAAAGGGATTAAAGTATTAAATACATGCCTGACAAACAAGAACACAATGAATTATAATAAACTTACACTAAAATATAATTTAGTCAAAAATACATTTCTTAACCTAAAAAATACATGTAGCTTTCAAGAAAAATGTTTTTGTCTTTTTTTTCTGAAAGATGGCCTGGTAAATTGAAACAGTAAACCTTTACTTGAAAGTAAAATACTGTTCAGCCTGAAGAAGAGAACGATCTGGGGGGACCTAAAGCCTTAAAGGGGCTACAAGAAATCTGGCGAGGGTGTTTTACAGAGGGAAAGAAGTGATAGGATAAGGGCTTTAAATTGACAGAAAGCAGGTTCAGATTAGATAATAGGAAGAAATTTTTCATTTTAAGGGTGGGGAGGCCCTGGCACAGGTTGCCCAGAGAAGCTGTGGCTGCCCCATCCCTGGAAATGTTCAAGGCTAGGTTGGATGGGGCTTGGAGCAACCTGGTGTAGTGGAAGGTGCCCCTGCCCATGGCATGATCTTTAAGATCCCTTCCAACCCATCCTTTCTATGATTCATTTCCTTCATCTGCACCTGTGCCAGCTGTTATTGCACCTGAGGTGTTTAGCCTGTTACTAAAAGTGGATGAAACCATGATTGATCCCTCCTGTTTCCATGTTAACTAAAATATTAAGGGTGAGGATCACCCCAGCTAAGCTTAGCTGTCTAAAAGCAGGAATTTAGTCTACATAAAGCACATAAGCTTTTAAAAAACTCTTAGAGATGGGTGTCTCCAGGTGGTGAGCTATCCCACATTGAGCTAGACAGCCAAAACCCTTGTCCAAACACATCTCATAGGTTACCTGCTTTTCTTCATCACTTATAAGCACAAATAGCATTTTTCACTCTCTAGAAGTTCAGTCCTAACCTGTGTGTGTTAAAATTGCTACTTTTCAAAGGCACATTCCACAATCCCAATCTGATTGGATTCATTAATGATTAAAAACAACTTCCTTCTGCATGGTAATGCTAAAGTCTGAGGATTTATATGAGCTGAGGCACTCTGCAGCACAGGACAGGCTGGCAAATGCCAGTGATTTCTGGAGATATGCAAGAGAAACCTCTCTTAGACTATGTGTTCTATTATTTTCAGACACTGGGATAGAAAGATGTTACTTGTGTAGGCAGTGCTGACTTTGAGGAATTTGAGGCAAATTCAAGAGGAGATGTTAAGAAATAAATGTGCAGTGATCAGAGGCAACTAGGTTGATTTAAGATTTAGGCAGGAGGTAAAAGCCTTTAAATGAAAGGGTCAGGAATTCTGTTTTTGTGAATAGCAAGGCATCAAGCCAAGCAAGATAGAAGCATTTCTCTGCATTTCTTAAGATGACTCTGCAGAATTGCTAATCCAGTATACACAGACCAATACACTGACCTTCCAGGTCCTTATGCGCTGATCTAGGAAGGCAAATGTATTTCCTTATATTTCTGCAATAGAATGAAAATGTGCCAAGTTCATACCAGAAGTATGAAATGCGTGCTTCTAAGACTTACATTAGGATATTAAGATAGCAAGTGCATACCAGACGGCTCCCAAATAAGGCAGCTATTTTGTTCTTTTTTCTTTCTAATATATCTAAAAATAACAATTCAGTCTAATTTCGGGCCCATGGCAAGCTCCAACATGAGGTAAGGTGGTAGCAGTGTTTATTTTCATTTAAGTTACATTTTGGGTTCTGCGTTAGAAGTGAGCTAAATATTGTTGAGCAGGGCTGAATTGAAAATACAAAGACAGTAATCCATTGTTAATCTCAAGGTTTTATGCACTAAATGCTGTGATAGCAAGGTTTCCTTCACCACACTTTGCCCATCACGCTTAAGCGTGTGTTGAAGCAATTTTATTGTTGAAGATGCCCCTTATACCTGTCAACTGACAAAGACAGCAAGAATATTGTTTTCTCCTAAATAAACCAATCTTTTGTGGTGTCATAGAAAGGAATAATATTGCCCAGTTATTTCAAATCAAATTGTCCAATTCTTATCTCAAATAACACCTACCCAAGATTAAGTTCTATGTATTAAGGTTTCACTAGGAGCTTAGCTAGAGAAGAGGAATGTGCAGGATTTGCAGAGAAAACACTCACTCAGACACAGGCATGTGAGTACATTTTTAAAAACACAGGAAGATGCTTTTGAAGCACCCAGAGGGGATTTTCATCTGCCTCAATTTGGAGGTTTAACTTAGGCGGAGTTTATATCGTCTCATTTGCTGTGTTATTTCTCAATGAGTTGTGACTCTTTGAAGTTCAGAGGGTTTCATGCTCTCTTTACTGCACCACACCCATTCACAGACTGTCTCTGCTCATGGCTTCCAGTGTTTTTTAAATTCTGAGGATAAGGACAAAATGTTTAGAATCATTTAGGTTGGAAAAGAACTCTAAAATCATCAAGCCCAACCATTAACCCAGCAATGCCTGACCCACCCCTAAACTGTATCCTTAAGCACCACATCTACATGTTTTTTTGACACTTCCAGAGACAGTGATTCCACCACTTCCCTGGACAGATTTCCTGACAGTTTCCACTGATGTCAAATAACTTGTCACATGTGTAACACTCTTGGAAAGTGAAATACAAAATTAGTATATCCCAAGTATTTTAGCTCATGTTTAAACATAGCTTGATTTATTTATCAAGTCAGTCTATTGTAGAGTTTTCAATTTGAACAATGATAATATTAACACATAAATAACTATTTTAAATCTCAGTCATATAATAACTAACTTTTTTGAAACTCACACCTCTTTAGAGAAGATATATTCACATCTTAAAAATGCGTTTGGTGAGGGGAGATGAAAGGTTTTCATTGCTCATACAGGTGTTATTTTTAATTTAACTTGTCTCTCACCTTTCCTCAGAAATCTCACCTGCTTGCTTCTGCTGATCTGTTACAGCAAAGCTGTCAGCAAATGCCAATCAAATACCAAATGGAAATAGTACACACTGTGAAAAATCTAAACTGAAGTGAGTGGGTGTAGAAGCCTGGGCAACCAGGAGTTTAAGCATTGCAATGTCTCAAAACCCAAAGATTATTATGGAAAAGGGCAAGTTGGAACAGGATCTGGCTGGAGAAGGGGCCATGCAGAGACAGCAGCTCTTCTCCTGGGATCAATTTCCCTGTTTTGGTCCATGGAGACTGCACAGCACAGAGCAGTGCAAGTGCAGGAATGGGGCCAAGGAGTGGGCAAGACCAGCAGAGTGGGATTGGGACCAACCAAGCCCCTGAAAGTGCTTCAACCCGTTTCCAGAAGGATCTAGGAGAATGGACTGTGCATGATAACTCGTTTGCATGAGAAATGAAAAACAGCCCCAGTGATGCCTTAAGTTTTAGCTTTCATATTTTCCAGATTGTGTAGTGCTTTGGTATAAAACTGAACTTCATACAAAATGATAGCTAGTTCTCTTCACAGTTTAGTTAGACAAAACAATCCTTTTCCAGCCTGAGAACCAAGGACACTGTTGCAGCTTCGGGCCCAAAAAGTATAAAAAACAGAAAATTGAGGAGATTGATCTGTGAGGATNAGAGTAGGGAAATTTTGTCTACAAGTAAGATGACCCACAGCATTCAGGTGCTGCTTTATGCCCTGGACACCCCAGGGCTGGTCTTTTCCTTTCCTCTCCTATCTGACCTCTCTCTCTCTCTCTCTCTCTGTCTCCTTTCTTATATTTATTGTTTACTTATCTTACTATTAAAAGATAGGGGCAGAACAATACCAATTTCCTTGCTGAGTGTGTAACTCGCTAACAAAATTTGTAAGGCCATTTGGGTCCCTCTGGTTTTTGCTGTTCTATTTTGACCACAGGCATCTAGAAACCTTGGTGTTGCTTTTTGCTTAGGAATGGGACATGGCTGTGGGGGGGTTCCAATCCCTCACTCAGGGCAACATTCATTTTGGTTTCATCTTTGCTTCAGGGTCACTGGGGCCATAATCTGCCTCCTGGTATCTGTTTTTGGTTGCACATCACAAGGTGAATGTCCAGGTCATATACTGAACCATCTTAGAAGCAATTCCACAGCCACATTTCTAAGCACTTGTTCTTGAGAACAAATAAATCTTTTAAAAAACAACAAAAAAGTGAGTTGACCTAATGGTTTAAAAGATTAAAATGTATATTCTGGCAAAAACATAGGTTTGATTTGTCACTATTTTGTGTAAATGATCATTTTTTTTTTCTGTGAAAAGCTGAATCAGATCTGGGATTAACATTGTGATATTTGGGTTTGTTAGCAATAAAAAAAGATCCCAATAAAAATGCAAGGAGTGAATGGAAGTTTTTGTGTGGAAAAATCAATACATTGAAAAAAGTTAAATTATATGAGACCTGATGAGAACATTTTGTTTGATTTGTGGCAAAAGTTTTATTTGTCCTTAGCATGACTTTGGATTTTATTGGTTTGGAGACATCTGAAATAAATTTCAGGTAAATATAAAATATAACTCTTTCATATTAGAAAAAAACCTTAAATGTTTGACTTTCTCAAAGAGGTGCTTGACTCTCTCAAAGAACATCCTTTCATCCCAAGGCATTCAGAGAAGTCATGTCCTTCTGACCAACCTTCAGGACCAACCTTCAGGGTGGTGGCCAGTTAAATACTGATCTTGCTTCCCAAAGAAATCCAGATGTCTTTTCCTTCCAAAGCACTTAATTTGCTGCTCTGCAGAC
>WAAG01029130.1:0-16390 GCA_013390105.1 Tichodroma muraria
GTTAGTAATAAATTCACTTTTTATCTCTAATTTGAGATATAAATTTTTGGAGTGTTTCCTCCTGGTCCTTATCTCAACTCAGGAACCCTTTGTTAAATCTTCTCTCCTCCATCCAGCTGTAGCAAGGGAGGATGAGTGAGCAGCTTTAGTGGGTGCCTGGCATCTGGACAGTGCCAAATCATGACACCCCATCACACCATGCCCTTTTAAACAGTCTTGAGGGCCGGATATCTGAAGCTAAAAACCAAATCAATGTGCATGTGTATTAGCATGATTACCGGGCTCCAATCCATTTTCAACACAAACCATTCCTGAGACATGTCTGTGTGTCTTTCATGTGTCAGTATTTTCCTCTGCATTAACTCACTCAGTCTCTCCACATGAGCCTTCGGCATCTCTGTCACCCTCCTGCAAAGGGATCCTCCTTGCTGTGGAGCTGGTTCCTAGCAGTTTCACTTGAAGCATGCTTGCTGCCTTCTAGAAGCCACGAAACCATGCTTTGCCAACCATCCTCTCTAACCAACCCACAATTTTCTAAATCTCTATTTACCTAAAAAAATGTCTCTACCAGAATTGGTTTTCTCAGTCATTCCCTTGCTCTGACTATTTCTGTCAATTTTCTCTGAATTTCCTCCATATCCTTGTTGAAATGGAAATCCTAGACTGTGCACAGTGATCAGCCTACACACAGAGGGAATCATGAAAGCCCACAGCCTCATCTCCTTTTCCACATGCCATCCGAGGACTGGTAAAGCATCAGTAGCATGGGGGATCCACAGATTCCTATTTTTTCCCCTGAGTATTAGCTTTCCAAAGATGAGAGCAGAAACAACACGAGGCTTATGGCCACATTTATATCAAGAGCAGCACTGAAGCAAACATTTCCTTTGACAGATCTCAAGGTGGCCTAGTGGGGATTTGGGGCTACCCTCCAGCCCATCCTCTCCTCCAGCACTAATTTGCCCCCAAGGCATCAGAAGTGCCATGCATGTTTTGCAAATGCATCTCTCTTCCAGAGAGAAGGCTGTATGCACACATCCCTCTCTCACTGACTGTGCATCCAGATTTGTCTATAGATCTGACATCATGTTTATTTACTTCAAATGAGAATTCCAATTATAGCACCAAATTATTCTGAGGGGGTAACAACAAAGATGCTGCTTTTGGCCCAACATGGATTTATTTCAAAGCCATTTCCAACATGCTGCTCAGCAGCAGAAGTTGTAGGATTGAACACCACAAGGCGGGCTGCCAAAACTGAGCTCTGCTGCAGCTGAGCAGGCAGAAGTTCAACATAAACAAAAATAATTGAAAATGAAAACTGGGGAGAGAGGAAGGGGAGGGGAATAGACAAATAGGCAAATGCCAGTGCTGAGAAAGAAAACACTAAAATCCACAAAAACATTCTCAACAAGGAGGGAGTACACCCTCAATTTAGAAAACAGTGCAAAGAAGCATCCCAAATTGGGCTTATCTCAGCACTGCTAGGAATTGTGAGAGCCAGTAGAAGATTTTAAAATCAGCTGCAGCTCAGATGAGCTTCTTCACATGCTCAGAAAGTGGCCACACATTTTCAGAACGTAGGAGCTCAAACACCAGTGTGGCTTAAACTGAAGCCCCCTGGAAAGCAGGAGCAGAATTAGCATCATATTTTCTAACTCTCATTAAAAGAACAGAGCCAATTGCTTAAATAAAAAAAGGAACTATTAAACCACTTTTGCAGCTTTGGCTGCTCAGGTGTTTGTGCCACTCACTGGGAAAAGCCACAGAACTGTAATTTCAGAGAGACTTTGGAATTACGGATAAAGTAAGAATAACGTAACTTGTGTGGAACAGGTTGGGCCTTGCAGACAATTTACTGAGGTTATTTATTTTGACAACATCTGCTATGTTGATACTGTAGTCAAACTTAACAAAAAAATGCTTGCTAAAGACTGCTCCTTGATGGGATCTCCAGCCACAGCCTGGGAGCAGTGTTGGAGGATCAGCTGCTGGAAACTGCACAGGAAAATATGGAGAGACAGACTCCATACTGGGACAAAGGGATGATCTGAGGTGATCACAAAGAACTGAATTCTCTTCAATGCTTCAGGCCAGAAGACAGATTGCTTTGGTATGCTAAGCACTGTTTTTACTGAGTTCTTATCATTAGTTGTTATTTTGGGCATTAAAACATTGCACCTCAGCAGAAATTCCATGGAATATCAGGGGAAAAGGCACATGAATGGCACTACTATAAACTGAGGAGCCAGTCTGAGCTCAGGAAGCAGTGGGATAAAAGGTCTTAGATTGTCTTAGGGAAGTGGCAGGAATTTCTCTGAAAAAGTGTCAGGTTAATAAATTTTATTATTTGCTACCAGTTCCATTTATGACTTAGATAGAAATTCTCAGCCTGCTGCAAACATACCACTGAGATAATCAGAGAAAAAAACCCCATGTGCTCACTTCTACACGCACAGAAACAAAGTCTGAAAGAAAAATGACCTCACAATGGAGCATTCCAAGTATAGCAAAAACATTTGTTGACAATAAATGAAAAAATCCCAAATACTTGAGGCAATACTACCTAAGAGGAATGGCAGCTCGTTCTTTACTCTATCTCTTCATCCCAACACCCAGTCCAGCTTTTGACTTAGACTAGAAACACTGGTAAGAAAAACAGTGTTGTTGTGGGTTGATGCTGGCTGGATGCCAGGCACCCACAGGAGTTGCTCACTCACTCCCATCTGCAGTGGGACAGAGGAGAGAAAATTTAACAAAGGGTTCATGAGTCGAGATAAGGCCCCAGAGAGATCGCTCACTAAACACCATCATGGGCAAATCAGGCTCAACTGGAGATATAAAGTGAATTTATTACAAACAGAATCAGATCAGGATTATGAGAAGTAAAATAAGCCCTTAAAAAACACCTTTCCCCCACCCCTCCCTCCTCCACAGTTCTACTTCCTCCCCAAGCAGCACGAGGAGACAGGGAACGGAGGTTATGGTCAGTTCATCACCCAAGGCTTCTACTACTGCTCAGGGAGAGGAGTCCTTCCCCTGCTGCATCGTGGGGTCCCTCCCACAGGAGACAGTTCTCTGTGAACTTCTCTGATGTGTCTCCTTCTCACGAGGAACAGCTCCTTGTGAACTGCTGCAGTGTGAATCCATCCCACGGGCAACAGCCCTCCCCGAACTGCTGCAGTGTGGGTCTCTCTTTCCACAGGGTGCAGTCCTCCAGGGACAAGCTGCTCCAGCCTGGAAGCAGGGCCTCCTCTCTCCACCAGGTCTCCCACAGGGTTACAGCCCCCTCCAGCCATTCACCTGCTCCAGTGTGGATTCCTCCGTGGGGTGTGTGTGGATCTCTGCACTCCCTGTGGATTCTCATGGGCTGCAGGGGCGCAGCTGCTTCACCATGGTCTGCACCATAGGCTGCAGAGGATTATCAGCTCTGGTACCTGGAGCACCTCCTGCCCCTCCTTCTGCACTGACCTTGGTGCCTGCATATTGCTCTCCTCACACTGATGCCTTAAGTTTTAGCTTTCATATTTTTTAGATTCTGTACTGCCCTAGTGTATGACTCTGAACATCATATAAACTGTTAGCAAGTTCTCTTCACAGTTAGTCAGACAAAACAATCCTTTTCCAGCCCAAGAACCAAGGACACTGTTGCAGCTTCGGGCCCAAAAAGTGTAAACAACAGTGAATTGAGGAGAAAAAACAAGGNTTGATTTTCTTCTTAAATATGTTATCATGAAGGTGTTACCATCATCTCTAATTGGCCCAGCCTTGGCCAGCAGTATATTCATCTTCGGAGCCATCAGGATTGGCTCTGCTGGACACGGTGGAAGCTTCTGGCAGCTTCTCACAGAAGCCACCTCTGTGCCCTCCCCCACTACCAAAAAACAGGCTGTGCAAAACCAATACAAGTGTAACTAACCATATTACAAAACTTACTGTCAAAAAATAGATAGAAATAAAATCCAGCAGTGTAATAAGAGAGTTCACTGCAGGAAAGCCTGTCACACCACCTCCCAACAGGTCAAGAATTTGCTCAGCACAAATACAGTAAACAAAAGCTCAAATCTTCTCAAAGGAACAAGAAAAACAAAACACTTTAAATACTATAACATAAAAGCATAAAAGCCAGCATAGAAGTCAATGCCATGGATACCAGCTCACTCTGACCTCCACATCTAAAAAATATACGGAGGTAATAAAGGGTCCTTGAGTCAGACAGCCAAAGTTATTAGTCAAGAAAGATGACTGAATTAGGAAGGGCTGACAAGATCAGGGTTGTTTATCTGAAAGAACAACAGAACTAAATAAATATACACAGTATAATGAAAGTTAATTAAGAAGTATTTTTTTCCTTGCCCTCCTACTACAAAGCCAAACAGAACTAAATCACTTTTCAAATTGCTACTTTAAAAAGAACAGGTGGATAACTTTTAGGACTCAATGCCACAAAATACTAGTGATGACAAGAACCAAGAGGATTAAACTGCAATTGGATACTTATATGAACAGTTCCTGCCATTCCACTATAAGCAATCACTAACAGACTTAGGGATTAGGGAGACCTTCTGTAACAGAGGTATCATTTCCTAACAGTTTAGGAAGGATTTCATACACCACCCTCCGTGGCATCCTGGTCGTGCTACTGCTGGCTACATGACACCCAGCTAGGGGGACACGCATCAGGTCACTCCAGCACTCCATGTTCTGCACCAGAACTGTCTGGTGGCAGCAGGTGTGAGCTTCATGACAGATCTTCCACCTGCAAAGCATGTGTGTATCCTTTAAGGCATGCCTGTTATCAAGCAGCCTCGATTAGAGCAGTCAAACTCTGCAGTGAAGGTAAATTTTTTGTAATCTCAGTTGCAGCACCTAATAATGCTTAGGCAAGCTGGCCTTCACTTTTTAGTCTTTTTAGTCATCTGAGAGTTTATTTTCCATTCTGCCATTACACCTTTTAGTTTAATGTAAAACTATTTTTTTTTTTTTTTTGAGACACAGGAACAAACTACAGGTAAGAGCAAACCCAAGAACATCCTGATTGCATCTTTCTGACACTACTCAAGGAAACTCACAGACCCTCTTCCAAAGCAAATAGGTGTTTTTTTTTAAGACAGGCTCCCCATGATGTAGTATGATTCTTTGTGAAGAGGGCATTCTTTATCCTTCAGTAATGGAAAAGCTGATAGTCCTCCCAGCACCCCAGAACCATTTGCTGTTCTCCAAGGTGAACAGCAAACCAAACAACATGATGAAGGAATATTTCCTAGCCAGAGAAACCAGGTGTGCTTGCAATACAAAGTCAAAGTCCAGCCTGGCAAAGGCAAAGTCAGCAGTGGCTGGTTACCTCCCCTGTCCCTTCCTTCCTAGCCCCATGCCTGCAAGTGCTGTCATTGCCATATGTAAGGAAAACCCCCACACTCCTAGTTACAGCTTCAGCTGCTCTTTCATGTTCTATGCTTTATTAGCATAGTGTTGTGTTCTCATTAGTATGAGAATATTTCATAATAAATCAATATTTTCAATTGTCCTTAGTGAAGTTGGGGATGATTGATGTTTCAGAGTTGAGCAGCTTTCACAATGCATGAAAATGTGGCTAAGCACAGCCATAAGTGTATTCCTACAACATCTAGGTGCCTGCCATAGTTCCAAAATACCAGAAAACTGGAAGGAGTTCTGAATGCAACTGTAATGCAAATCTCATTATTAACTACCACTTTACTGAGCAAATATCAACATCTCCCTCCTGAATAACAAGAGCATTTCTAACAACAGTCATCGTATTTCTTAATGGAAAACCAAATTCACCGGCAATAAAGTCCAGGTTCCCAGAAGAAAAATTACTCTGTGCTCTCTGCAGACAGACTGGGTTTTAATGAGCAAGGAAACCACAAAGGGCCTGGTCCTAACCCCACATAAGTCAACGGGATGGCTTCCACTGACTTCAAGTGGGCTTTGGATGGAGATCTGAGGTCTTGATTTTGCATTTGCCGCACTGAAAGCCACCGGGAGTTTCAGTGTCACTCGAAGAAGAAAGGTTCTTCAAGAACTAGTATTATCTCTTTCCCCAATATGGAAAATTCCCCGTTATAAGCAGAAAAAAGAATAATAAATTGTTGAGAATTTCAGATTGCATTTAAAAAAAAAAGAATTCTTTGGGATGACACTTAGAAGGATCATCTCGTGCCAACCCTGATTGTGAAGAAAGTTAAGAGCTCCAAATGTATTTTAATCTTTCCCAATATCATTCAGAGGTGGCTTGCTGACAGCATATTTTATTTTCAAGTCTACTTTTTTTAGTAATCCTGTTTTCCAGCGCCAAAATGGTCTGTTCATGTGTAACTGGTGGAATGTGTTGGAACAAACTAATACGCTGGAATAGTAATTTACCATGGATGACAGGTTGCATGGGTTTTTCATTTACAATCTATAACAGAGCTTAAAATACATAACATTTTCCCCCTGTGCAGTATTTTTCTTTCTACTGTTGTGCTCTGCAAGACATTATTTCAGTGTACGCCTTCTTTAATGACCTTAATAAATTACTTGTAAGCTTTGAGTTAAGGACACAGTTCTTCAATTAAAACTAATAGCCATAACTGCAGCATCTCTCTAAGATGCTGCTGCTCTCTGTTGGCCGTTCTCTACGGAAACACAGCTGGAGTCAAAAACAAGTGCTCCTCAGGACCGAGCACAGCATTTCCTACATTTGATAGTCTGACCAGTCACAGATTTTAGCTCTTGCCCATCAAACTTGCAGCATCTTTGGCTACTTGGTTATCACAGAATGTGTGCACATACTTTATTTCCCTGTGGATGCTTCTTTTTATTCCTAATTACAATAAAAATGAGTTCCCATGGCACCCAGTGATTTCAGTGGGAGCTGCTAACACTTAGAAGCCCTGAAAATAAGGACTTATTTCATAAAGCCAAACCCAGGAACATCTGCATTAGCAGAGACCAAGAAAAATGTCTGCCTACGTGACATAATTAAACACCTGGCTTTGTGTAATTGAGCCTAGCCACTGACTCCAAGAAAAACTTGTATCCGCTGCACCATCCTAGTTGAGCTTCACTTGCCCAATGCACATCCCCACTCCTCAACACAACGGAAAGCAATGTTCTGATCTAAACTGTTAAAATTCCTTTCTGGATTGTCAGATGTGTTGCTGTCCCACAGGATGAGGGTGGCAATATCTCAGCTGAGAACCATGAGTCCTTCATATATCAAGGTAATAAAAAAACCCCACAAGAACTACATGAAACAAGTCTTCATCTATCTTCTTTCTGGTCTTCATTCACAAAGAATGAAGAGTAATTAATTTCTTTACTATTCATCTGTCCCACATGTGTACTAATAGGCATGAAAATATTAAACATAAATCTTTTCTTCATCCTCAGAATAATTTTTAAAAGGCACCCTTCCCTTGCATTTCTGTGTGATGCCTGATAAATAATAGATCAGTTGCATATGTTAGTTTTAATATTAATGTTATCAGACAACATTTTAGAGAAGTGGGGCAGAAACCCGAATTCTGGAAGAATTGGTATGGCAGCAGTCACCATCCAGATGTATTTTTTTCAGCTCAGGTCCATCTCTATAATATATAGACCTTATGGGGTATGCAGGACCATGAATTTCCCTTCAATTTACCCAGAGACAAGGATGCTGGTTGCAATTTTTTAAAATTAATTATTTAAAAATAACTGGTAGGTTAAAAAAAAAAATCCATCAAGCACAAAACCAATGGGAAGATACTGTGATCTGCTTCAGGAATCCTGACATTTTTTTGTTCTGAAATTAAAGAAAACCTTGTTTCCTCAGCCTAAATGTTGACATTTCCCAGTATGGAGATAAGCGACCTTTGAGCTACATAATGCTTTGATTCAGCTTAAGAAATTCTTCCTAGCTATAGGGCTTTATTTGTCCCTACAAAAATATGTTCTGGATCCATAAAATACAAAAACTAGGATTAATTATTTAGTGCTATATCCATCACTCTTTCATGCAGTACTAGGAAGCATATAAGGACTTTCTCCTCCCTCCTCCTTTCCTGGCAGCTTTATAGAATGCATGTCTAGCTGAATCTAGTCTAAGAATTAGGGGCCAAGCCACCTTGTTCTCCCACTCTGCAGCTCTGAGAAGGCCTTGTGGTGAGCGCAAACACGTGCAGGCATCACACACGTGCAGTTCCCAACACACAGAGGACAGCGACGCCCTTCATCACCCCAAGGAAAGCGCGCAGTGGCTGCCTTGGTACCGTGGCCGCTTTCTCTGGCTACAAAGACTGTTGTAAGCCAGGAGCAAACAGGACCATCCCTACCTTCCCATGAAGCTCTCTAGTCAAGAATTCAAGAGAATCTGAGAGAGCTCAGGATGTGCCACAGATGTGTTGTTTCTCCACACTGCTTAGACACTGCAGAGAACAAACATACCGCACTTGCACACTAACATTAATTTAATAGCTGATTTAGGAGGAGAGGGACAAAAGTTACATGAAGGATACATCTATTGTATTAAAGAAAAACTACTTTCAGGTACAGATCTGAGACCCAGGCAGCACACATTTCTGTCCCTCATCCATATTTCTTTGCAGGGATTCTCAGCCTGCAGTGTTGTCATCAATCACTGGTGGCCTTGACAGGACTGCTCCACCTTGACTTCCTAGACTGTATTGTCACTGTGTTAGAATGAATGGGGCAGGGATAGAGACCAAGACAAGAGGGGAAGGGTATGGAATCCCACCCTCAGACAGACAACAGAGCAGAGCCATGAGTATTCCAGGCAGTAGCAGATAGAAAGCATTGGCACAGGCAGAGAAAACAATTTCAGTGAGTAGACAGGAACAATACTCACCATCTAACAAATGTGATTACAAAAGCTTTCCCTCCTTGACATACTCACATCCATTGCAATGCTTCTCAAACTCTAGTATGCTCACAATTTCAGACTAGGAAAAATAGTTCTGCACAGAAGTAGCCTCCACCTCTGTTCTACAAGGTCAGCAATTCACCAGGATTTCTCTGAACTCAGAAGCACTTGTGAGCCCATTGCTATCCCTTGCACATCCTGTGGCAGCTGACTCCTTTATCCATTTTTCACCGTCCCACTGCTTGTCAATAAATCACTGTGCTAATTCCTGTGACACCTCCTGTGAAGTGCTCTGGGAATTGTGGCAAAGATTTCTGGGCTGCATCTGAGAACTGGTGGTGAATGGCTGACTTCAGGTTGATATGATGAAGAAAGGTTAAGCTCTTCAGCAGAGCAGCCTCTTAGAAATGATTCATTGTGACTCCAGCTATCACTTTTCTACAGAGCAAGTCTATCCTCTGCATCTGCCTGAACATGTAAGGGACTTGATGCTTGTATTCTGTGCTGCTCATGTACTTAAGTTTTCCTCTCTTCTCATTACCTGTGAAGGGTGATTACACTTCCTATGGAATATCACCAGTGATACATCACACTTCAGGGCTGTGTTTCCCCCCACCCTCTAATGGGAACCTGTGGTTACTTCATCCTTTTCCTTTCTTGAATACCAATCCTCCCACAAGCCTGTGTGCTAGCCATCAGCCTCCCACCAAAGAATAATGGGACTCCTACTGACGCTCATTAATAGTAAATTATTTTCAGTTAGTAAAGACAATTCTCTCGGTGAATTCTCTCTCTGGTGAGAGCCAGGGATGGTGCAGCAGAACACTGCCCCACAATTGATTTGAATACAGTGGTTTGAAGGAAACCTCAGACTTCAATAGGAACCCATTAAGAACAGCTATTTGCATGGTGCCTGTCTGAACACTGAGGACAGCAAAGAAAGTAGAATTTGTCTGTCATGATCAGCTGATTATTCTTTTTTTTTTCTTCCCCAATTAGATGGTCTTCAAATAAACATTGGCATCAGAGACCTGAACTAGCAGTCACAAGCTGTGTAAAAAGACGTAAGTCACAGACTCACTTGATTTTTGTATAAAGCAAAAAATTTTGGGGGTTTTGTTTTGGTTTTTTGTAGAGCAGTTCAAGTGCTTGCTTTTTCTACAGGAAACGCTTCCCTGCTCCTCTTCTCATTCCTCTCATATTTCTTCATGATGCTTGGATTTGGACAGGGAACTGCTATCTGGGGGACTCTTAAAGCAACCCAAAGGAATTAAGTATCTGAATCCACATGGGAATTCAAAAGCTGTAGGCCAAGCAGTTAAAAGTCTTTGGAAAAGTTACTTAACAAAAGTATGCAGACAGATTCCAAGTCTACGCATATACAGATAACAAACAGAGCACTAGAAAGGTCTGCTTCCATATCAAACAATACTTTCTAGCTTGTGCTATAGAAGTGCCTGCTCATTTTTGCTGTCTCTGACTTCACCCTATTTTGTACTACAAAAAATCTGGAACAAGGGTGTTTGAAATTCAGAATTTCTAAAATATCTGAAAGTCTTTTCTAAACAAATATATGTCCATATTTACTCAATTAATTCTCTATATTAATTTCAATCAGGAATGTTTTTGCTGGAGAGGAAAAGGAAGAATTAAAAGCTTTTCAGTTCAGTTTCCTCAGGAAAAAAACCAAAACACCCAAAACAACAAACCCTAGCAGATGGGTACTCTGGGCTCCATGAATGTCCTTGCCACCGTGTAGGATATGTGGGAAAGCTAAACTCCAACAGTCTCAGTCCTGGTGGGGAACAGCCTCGTGACTGCTATAAAGCAGGGAGTGCAAGATCTGCTGAAGCCATGTATCAATCAGCATGGCAGGGTTACCTTGGAGTAACTGACATGGAGCACAACTCCTGGATCCCTTAAACTTCCTTTAGGCAGTCGGGATGAAAACCTTATCACCTGAGAGCTTATCTCAGCTCTGCTGGGACATGAACAGAACCCATATGTCTCCATAAAGCATCTCTTCCCGAGTTGCCCAGTGTTTACTCTAAATTAATTTGGCCAGAAAGTCCCTGACCACCTCCAAGCAGGGGCTGCTGTGAGAATGGAGCTGCTATTTCCACACAGCTGCTGTTCTAAGGAAAAAAAGGCAGCAAAGAGGAAGAGCCCTAAGAGTAGCTGGGGCCACTCTGACTGTGAATCAAGCAAACAGCAGTGCCTGTTGGGTTGGTCTGGGGCACAGGGAATGCCTGATACACACACAGAGCAGGAGTGAAGTGCACCCGAACTCCACTACACACACATCTAAACTGAAGTGGACACACGTCCACTACTAAACTGAAGCCCACAAGGCAAAAGAATCATAAAACCATTATTGAATGGTTTGGGTTGGAATGAACCTTAATAAATCCAACCTTAGGTTACTTAAGGAACAAACCTTAAATCCCAACCGCCAGCCATGGGCGGAGGACACGTTGCACTAGACCAGGTTGCTCAAAGCCCCATACAACACGGGCTTGAATATTTCCAGGAACTGTGTTAAGATATGGTTAATAAAATTATTAGAGAGGTGCTTCTGCCTGAATTAAGGAGCAAGCAACACCATATGCTATAGTCAATAGTACAGATTTTTATTTAACAGTAAATATGAGGGAGAGAGTGAGAGACAAATAAATAAGAAAGGGGGAGGGAGAGGGGGGAGAAAGAGATTACAGTCAAAAAAGAAACATCACCACTGTGGATGCTGATGGCATCCCATTGGTCTTCTTCTGATCTTCTCAGTGGGGATGGTGACCTCCACCAGAGGTGGAGAAGTCCGCAAAACAAGAGTCTAGGGGCTTTATATTCACTCACGTTCAGGTGGGAGCACCCAGGTACCTCCCCTGGAGAGGGAGTTCTACACTGGATGATGCAATACTTTGGAACAGGGGATATCTCAGGAGTGTTTGATGGTTTACGACACCTTCTACGATATTTCAGCAATTATGGCACATCAGCAGGGATGAATGCCTTCAAGCTATGCGTGAATGTCCTGATATCACTCCAGAAGGGGTTTTTCACAGCTGAGCCACTTGCATAAGAACTTTGCCATGATAGAAAGCACTATCCCATTTCTGCTTCCAAGGATTTGCCTCCTATCAAGCTTCTTCCTTTATCTTGTTCAACACCCAGCTGTAGCCTCTAGTGATGGGTATACTCCTGCTCTGCACCTGGGCAAAATGGTCCATTGTTTGAGTCATTAACCATTAACAGTCCAGTCTCCAGAATGGGGCATCCACAACTTCTCTGGGCAACCTGTTCCAGTGCCTCACCACCCTCATAGCAAAAAATTTCTTTCTAATCTAAACCTAGCCTCTCTCAGTTTAAAGCCATTCCCCCCTTGTCCTGCCCTTGTAAGAAGTCCCTCTCCAGCTCTCCTGCAGGCCCCTTTAGGTACTGAAGGGTGTTCTATGATCTCCCTGGAGTCTTCACTTCTCCATGCTGAATAACCCCAAGTCTCTCAGCCTGTCTTTGTAGGATAGGTGCTCCAGACCTCTGAGCATCTTTGTGGCCCTGCTCTGGACTTGCTTCAACAGCTCCAGGTCCTTCTAATGTTGGGACCCAGAGCTGGATGCAGCACTCCAGGTGGGGTCTCACATGGGCAGAATAGAGGGGCAGAATCCCCTCCCAGCCTGCTGGCCATGCTGCTTTGGACGCAGCCCAGGATACAACTGGCTTTCCTGGCTGCAAGTGCACGGTGCCGTGTCATGTGCAGCTTCTCATCAACCAACACCCAAAATCTTTCTCTGCAGGGCTATTCTCAAGCCATTCTCTGCTCAATCTGTATTTGTGCTTGGCATTGCTCAGACACATGTAGACAACTTTGCCATCAGCATGACTGCAGCAGGAAGGACAGAAAAGGTTCTTATTCTCAAGAAAAACCAGGTAGCATTGATCCTGGTAGGGACAAGAGAGAAGACGGGGGTACTACTGTAGTGTTTTAGCTAGCCACTGTGTGGTTATGCTGTCCTGTGACAGATGAAGAAAGGCTCAGAAGTGAACAACAGTTCATCTACTTCAAAAATATTATAATCTTACATTCATGTGACCAAACGAAGGGAAAAAAAATCCAGAGCTGGAGAACATTGTTCATTAATTGAAAACCAATCCTCTGTAGCTAGCTACTGTCAAAAGCAGCTTCTGGGTTGTTTTTTTCTGCAGGGAAGCTGCTGCTGGGATTTTGCCAGTTCAGCAGTTAAAGGTAATCTCAAAGAATCCCTCAGCAAATTGTAAAGTGTTTGGGCTGAAGAATAAGGTGTTTGGGGACTGACTTGATTGTTTTAATTTGCGTAATACTAGCAGCAAGCAGCACTTAAGAATTATTCTGCTTCATTCGCCTATTCCAGAAGCAAAACAAAACCAAGCCAGCTTTAATGAATAAACCAGATCTAGAAGTATTTGATTTTATCCCCATGTAGATAAGAAAAAGTGCAAAATCTGACATCTGGAAAGTGATGTTCTTACACTGCATTTTCTATATACTAACAAGGAGCTTGGGGCATGCATTGACACAATACAGCAGTCAATAGAATCTGACTCCTTGCTGTCAGATCTGTTCCTTTTACTGTTTGGAAAAGAAGAGACACAGGTCATCTGAGTACTCCCAAAGTCTCTTAAAGATGGTGCCACAGTGCACCTACTTTCCTCCTTCAGAGCAGCCAATACATTTCCTCTCACTTCATTTAACAGACTGTGACAAATGTGCAGATCTCACCCCAGAAGTGTGCAAGTAATTGACTCAAAGGCAAGAATAAATCCTTTCTTACCTATTCCCCACTTATATTTTTAACAGCATAGCCATCAAAAAGCAGCAAATCAATTTTCCCCCCTTACTGTCTTCACTCTGCCTTTTCAGAATATTTTTAGTTGCTCTGATTAAAAATTTACCTCTTAAGTACCACTGAGGACACAGTGCATGTCTTGAGTACAATTCTGTATAACTTTTTCAGCTTAGCTATGTATCTTCCTTGCAAAAGGAAGATGTGGAGCCGTCTGTTTCCTTACTTCCCTTACCTTTGTAACAAAACAGAAATATTAGTAACTAACTTTGAAAGACCAACAGAAAACAACCTCACAGCAAAATGCAGAAAATACATTTTCAGAATGATGTGAGGCCGTCACATGTGACGGGATTACACAAGATACCTTACACAAGAGAAACACGGCATGTTAAGCTGAAAAACATGCTTGCAGGTCTTGCCCAAAGCAAAGACAAACAACCTCAGCATTTCTGTATTCTGCCTTTGGTGCTGCATTGTAGGGGCAGGTACTCACCCCTGGACTCTTATCTCTCTCTGTCCTCTTCATCAGGACAACGTCACAAATGTCACAAATGTCTTGTGCCATTTCTATCACGTATTCTACTATGTGTGATTAACCAGTACTTCCTCTATTACTTTGTCTAGATATGCTTTAATTACTATCCCTGAAATTCTACATGTGTGTAGCCACAGTGCTTATCTGAATGTCACCAAAATGTAAGACTGTATGAATGAAGGAATGTAAATCCCTCTTCCTGGGATTCTCTGCATGGCAGCAGTTTTGATTTGCTTATTCATAGCAGGCAGGCAAAAGTTTCTAACTTTTGACTGCCTCTTCTTTCCTGTAAAATCTGTTTCCTATCCAAAACTGGAGAAGTCTTGACCACTGAAAAAGAGATTATTTTCTGATTTAATTTCTGAAGGTCATTCATATTGATTAAGACAGGTTAGACAAGTTGAGTAGTAGAAGGCGTAAACTTAAAGATATAGAGGATAAAACAGCCATTGCAAAAAGTAAGAGAAACACCCCTTTCTTTTCTTCCTTTAGTATCAATATAGTTCAAAACATTCTCTTTTCTTTTTTTTTTTTTTTGCAAATGTTTGTTCACTAAAATGTTCCAAGGGGGAAAATGTCAGCTACAAATCCTCACTCATCGTGTATTTGCACAGCAATGCTTAAAGGTCCTTAAAGATCTCCAAGGATTTGAAAGAAATAATTCAGTCAGGTAGCACAAACAGTGCCACTACCTTCCGGTGTCTGCTTACATGGCTCATGCAGCAGCTGACAACTCCAGGCAAATCACAGTGAACTCACTTCACACATCATGCATGGAAAAATACATTCCACCATCCAAATGTATGAAAGTCTAACTGTTTGAAGCTAATTCATCAAGCAAAAATAGCTGCAATACAGAGGATGGACTGTGGAAAACGTTTTGCCCACTGCAAAGAGACACTCCTTCTCTGCTTGTCTTACAGAAGGCCTGCTCCTGTTCTTGCCAAAACCACCACAGTTTCACTCAGTTTCTTTGGCACTTAGAAAAGTCACAACTTTTCCCTCACATATGCTGGCTAATTTTTTATATACCTGAGTAACAGGTGTGTTACAGCCATGTTTTGCATTATTCATCTTGGATGAAGCTAAACCCTGACTGTGTGACACATCACACGTCACTCAGTTTACCTCAATGTTGTGTTTTGATTTTGCTCAGTTAAGTTTACCTAAGATGCGTTTAGGCTGGAACAGTTCTTAATTACTCTGGCATAGAAACTTGGCATTCTCCTAAATTTGTGCTTTTCAGCAATAAGACTCCTTTCTGCTGTATTTTTAAATTGCCTGTGCTTCCCTAAAAGTTGTCTCAATACTATTAACTTACAGAGCAGATAATGGAGATTTACTTGGTTTCAGGCATCTCTTGCTTAAACAGTTACTTGTCCTGTGCTTATTCCTGCCCCCACTTTCCTTTTCCCTGTAGAGAAATACATTTTCACTGCTAATACACACCATAACTGCAATGTACTGGAGAATGGGTATCAGTCCAAAGACCAGTGAAATCATGAAAGGTTTCTGAACCACAGAAACGGCTACTGTGCAGTACTACACAGACAGCCTCTATAAAAGATCTTAATTTAAAGACCTCCTTTTGTGTTATAGATTAGTTTTATATGTATAACATTTTCTATTTTCAGATCTTTATAGTCCTATAACTAAGAAAAGTAGTTTAAGAAGGAAAATAAGACTACCAAATGTCATAATTCCTCATGAAACTGGTGTTTTTAAAGGATTAAATATCTCAGTTTTAAATTCTAGAAGTGATTAACTACAGGCATGAACTTATTAAGCTGCTTGTAAGTAACTAACATTCAAAACAGCAGCATTGCAGTTTTTTCAATCCTAGACACTTTTCTCCCATCCTCCACAACAGATTCACTAAAAATTCAAGATAATGATTACAAGTACCCAGATCTGTAACATACAGATCCATAGCAACACTGAGGATCTCTTATGTTAATTTCTGTGCCCAGAGGCTTTTCTGCAGCATGAATTAAAGAAGCCACTGTATCTTTCCCATAACAAGACGATTATCTAGGAATTAAGACTAAGTAGAAAACTCTTTTCAAAACGTCAGTCTTCCAAGGCTTTAAAAAATCAAACAAAATTACTTATGTGGCTTACATCATCAGTTCTCTATTTACATATCTGCACACATCCTGTTCTAAG
>WAAG01029131.1:0-10136 GCA_013390105.1 Tichodroma muraria
GGCACGGGATGGGCTGTAAGGTCCGTTCCCACCTAAACCATTCCATAATTCTATCTCTCCCAGGAAAAGCTCGCCCCAGAAGGAACTGCTCCTCCCTACCCTCAGCCACAGAAACCAGAGGTACCAAACCGTGAGGGCTTTTTTTCCCAAACATTGTGTGAAATTTTTTTAAGCCCACTGAAGTCTATAAGAGAAATAATTTTAAGAAGAGAGGAGAGTTCAAATAGCTCTTTTATCAACATTTTAATTAAGCCTTTACCCTTATTACCATGTAGAAGAGCCTCTGTCCATAGCACTTTATAATTGAGGTGGCTGCACTCAGTAAGTGATTGCTCTGGATATTAGCTGGCAACTCTGAGGAAATGGAGCAATAGCAAACATGAGTGGAACATAATACCTGTGTCCAAAAAGGCTTTGAGATTTTAAAATATAACTTTGGACTGACGATTGGCTAATTTTTTTTTTTTTTTTTTTTTTTTTTTTTTGGTTGGAGGAAATTATCTCCCAGGAAAAAAAATGAAAAAAAGTGACAATTTAAGTAAATATATAAAACAACACCTTGTTGACTGTCCACTTGAACAAGAGAAGGGATAATTAAGGCAAGAGAAATCTTTATATCTCCCTGGCTGAGCACAGGGCAGCTGAGAATTCCCTGTCTGGAGAAGTATCCTGTGTCTCAGACTGCACCTGAGGATACATCTCTTTTTATTTCTATCCCTGCACAGTGGTCATGCAGAAATAAATCTTCCTGTCCTTTTCTTCCCAGACAGCTTCTCAGTGGTATATTCTTTACTCTTCTTGGAAATCTGAGGGATTTACCTGGATGTTTCAGCCTTTTAGGATTTGAAGACTGCTTGAAAAACTGAAGGGACAAATTTGCTGGGTGTATTAACCCCCTGCTCTGTCTCTGTGCAAAACCACGATATTAAATAGACACAACCTTGAAGGGCATTTTGCCTACACAAGAATAATCTTCCGGTGTGGTTTTTGTGGTCTTAAGATTCCCATGAGCAGCTGACTCCCCACTCCTGATCTGGGAGCAAGGACTGAACCAAGGCAAGACTTGGTTGAGGAAGCAGTGAAGAAACACAATCCACACAACATCCAAAAGGACGACGTTTTTGGTGGGGTTTTGCTCATATTTGCAGTGTCAGAGGTTACTGCAAACGGTGAGAGTCCAGGGCATGTGGCTTTTACACAGAAGGAATATTGAGGGTCTAAGTGAAGCAAATGGCTTTGAAAGAATGAAGAATGAAAAAGTTTAAGAAAAAACAACTCAGTTTTGAAGGTGATGCAGAGAATGGTGTCAGCTTTCCTCTATAATAATGCAACATTTTGTTAAAGAGCCCTTGTAATGTGTTTAAAATGCTTCTCGTGTTGGGCAAGTATTGAACTGGAAAATCTATAAGTGTCCAACCCAGTCATGCTTGGGTATGATCTATTGATATTGTCTCAAATCTTCAGCCTATTTACATCATTTGTAAATATAAAATATTTCTTTTTGAGTATTGAGTGCCTGTTGTTGTGTACAGCCCTCATATCATGAACTACAGTAAAATTGGGTCTCGGTTCATCTATTTCAGATATTCCTGTCTAGACAAATGAACTCTCTGCCTAAATTTATCACTCAGGGGTAATGAACCATGAAAGTTTTCATTATAGTGGCAATGAATGCAAGCTCAGAAAAAAAAAAACAACCTAAAAAACAACCTGGAACCAGCTGAACTTCCAGATGTACTTATGGAGTAAAATACTTATGAGGAGATATCAGAAAGTTTATACAGGAGTTTCTGACACAACATGTTCTGGGATACAAGTAGTTTATTATGGAATGTCAGGGGGCTCTTGCCTCCTGCTTGTTTTGCAGATGGCTGAGGAAAAGCACATAGATAAATGAGGAAGTCAACTGAACAAGGGTTCTTTGTCTTGTGGAAAAAACTGGTGCCTCCTGGTCCCTAAAATGCCAGGATTTTCATAGGAAAAAGCGGCCCTTCACAAACTGTTGTAAGTGAGGCCAGGTCTTCTTCCTTAGTTAATTCATCTTGGTTGCAAGGAGTCTTCATCCAATAGTTCACCAACCAGAGTCTCCTAAGCAAATAGACTTAGGGACTAAAAATACAACTTTAAAAGTGTGAATCTCCTCTATTTAGGATATAAAATAATGACAGTGAAAACTCCAGCTTTAAATAGAGTGTGTAAAATTCATTCTAATTTCAGATTAGGCTGAAGTCACAGCCTCACCAGCTTGAGGGGACCTACCTGGACAACCTAACGATGAAAAGGGTGCACAGAAAAGATGCAAATATAAATTACTAATGTTCAGATTAATATGTTGACAATGTGTGGAATCTTTCTGGGATTTCTGAGACTCACCTTGGAAAATAATTTATTCCATGACGACAATTACCCACTACTTGTTGTTTGTGGTACAGATTTCACCTCTCCCAAGAGAAAAAACTCAGGTGTAATGATTTGGGGTTTCTGTAATTTCAGTGCACTCTGAAAGCTCTCTTCAAGTCCACAGTTCAAGTCCCTTCCCAGTCACGTCCGTTGGTTTTCCCACACTGCTTCTACAAGGAAAATTCCTGCCCATTCCTTGTCTGTTTAATCTTTGTTAGGAGACCTTTTTCCAGCCTTATGTTGATGCCTCACCACTCTAATCTAGCATGACTTTCCACCATTTCCCAAATAAAACTGAGTAGGGAGTGAAGTCAAAGTGCCTCGGGAGTCCCAGAGGCTGATTCTTCAGGGACCTGATTTGATATAATTAATTTGTACAATTGTCAATGCTTTGGGATCATCTTATATAAGAATTTGTCCGTGTTCTTCAATGTGAGCGCTAAGCACCAGACAGTGGAATGGGTCTGGAATTCTCTCTTACCCAGATATTAATAGGCAGAGGAAGGAAAGGGACAATTAATTTGCATTTTCTTTACTTAGGTCTTGTTTTTTCTCTCTTGTCTCCCAGGAAGGGCAATTTTCTAATGGTTTCCCTACAGCTGCCTTGACATTTTTATTTTTATATTTAGAAATAAAAGGTCAAACCCTCCAACTACCAGTTGGTTTAACACCATGGAGGACAAGGTGAATACCTTCCTAAATTAGTTCAGCACAAAGGAAGCTGCTGTTCAGCAGTTATTTCCCACTGGCAGATATTAGTATTCCTGAGGGAAATATGTACAGCATGAAGGAGTGTGTGTGTGTGGATTAAAAGCGTTTAATCCACACAAATTGAAAAAATAAGACTCAAACTTATGGGAAAGACAAGTTGTAAAAAAAACTGAATAAATGAACAAACAAAATAGTGTAAATTAATACCTTGGAAATTTATTTTTTTCTGTGAGGAAAGCAAGCTTAGTCACACAATAATTATTATTCTTGTTGCATCCACCAGAGGAGTCTCCATTAAAACCAAAATTCAAGTTCTCATCCATAAAAATACACTGAATATGACACTTCTCAAAGGAGTTGCAGTGACTCTAAAAAAGGAAGAAAGTGATGCGGTGAAGTAGATATAAAAGTGAGAGTCCTCCAAGATTTTAAAAACAAAAAAATTATGGAAAATTATAATGATTTCCTATGGGGACTGCAGAATGCACAACGCTGTATCCATGCTGTTTTGGAGATATTAAAGTAAATACAGTACATCTGCTCCAGAGCATCGGGATAATCTGTCACAGTGGGAAGTTCCAGGATGATTATGTACATTTAGCTCTTCTGCATATTCCAATTCCTCCCCTTCATTGTCTTGCACACCAGAAAATCTGCCATTAGGAAATGAGCAAAATCAATACTTTACTCAATCCATCAATCCTGGTGGTACAATAAAGGATCCTAGGAATGCAGAGTAATATCCCAGGATCACTGAGATTGGGAAAACCCTCCCAGACCATCGAGTCCAACCTGTGTCAAATCCCCACCTTGCCACCAGCCCAGAGCACTGAGTGTCATGTCCAGGTGTTCCTTGGACACCTCCAGGGATGGGGGACTCCAAACTTCCCTGGGAAGCCCCTGACAACATCTGACAAACCTTTCCATCAGGAAATTCTTCCCAGTGTCCAACCTGAACCTCCTCTGGTGTAACTTGAGGCCACTTCCTTGTCCTGTTGGGAGAAACGGGAATAATTCTCATTTGACTGTTTCCCATAGCCTGTTGCAAGATGACCGAATATTTGAGGAGTTTAAGGTTTGTGTTTGTTCCCAAATAGTTCAGCTACGGATGAGTTCATCCAAGTCTGAGGGAGGAAATTCCTTCTCACCTCTTCTAGTGTAGGAATCATTCACTGGCAGTGCATGTGGGAAGAGTTACACAAGGCATGCATAGCAAATATAAAATAAAAGGCAAATGATTACCAGGTTTTATGGAAATCTGCTGTGGTTCTGTGCTGTCATATTGTTTATGACGCTTTCATCTGACAGAGATCCCTATTGTCCATATGGGAATCATTAGAAAGAATTGCTGCTCCTCCATTTGGTTCAGTGGAGTTATGTATTGCCTGTGCATGTAAGGAATCAGCTCATGGAGGCAAAAGAGAAGAAAGGGAGAGAGAAGGGAGAGAGAAACATTTCCCAAGAAACAAGCTCCTATCTTTTTTTTTGGTGCTGTGCACTAAGTGAAATAAAAGAAGGAAGAGGGGGGAAAAGGCCCATAAAGATTTCTCTCACTTACATGGCACATTAAAATCAAGGATTTTAAAACTTCCATTATCACAGGCAGAAGCTTATTATTAATGTGTTTTTCTTTTTCAGAGCTTCTTCCCTGAAATAGAATTTCAAGCCCATGCTGCGACTGTGCAATATTGCTCACTGCAAGCAACTATTTTGTTCTGGCTCAGAGGCAATACATTTTTACATTTAATTTTGCTGTGGGTATATACAACACTTGTTTATGTCCTTAAAATTTCTTTTAAAGAGATTTATTTCAATGCTTCTCTGGCAAATCCAGCTATGAAGGTTTAATTCTCTCCCTCACTCGGCGAGGCAGCACGGATATTTCATTTTGGTGGCTCATATGTCTACGAGGTAGCACTGGACATATGTAATCATATACGTGAAGATAGATGCATGGATTTGTTTCATGTTCTCACTGGAGCTTTAATTACAGAATTTTACTCCAAGTTTTATTACCAGCTTCACGTCTCTGTTTAGCCTCAAGTGCTGCTACTGAATTTCCATCTACAGTAAATTATGTTCATGTAAATAAATGCTGTTTCTCTGAGAAAAACACCAGTAAATGGCACATGAAAGATTTTTATTTGACCTTGTGCTACTCCTTTGGGAATGAGCATAACCTGAAATTTAACATGGGTGCATGGGTGTGATTGTTGTCTGTCTGTGCTCCTGCACTCCAATTTAATATGGATGGGATGGAAGAAGGGGCAGGGTTTATTCCAATCTCACTATGAACAACTTAAGAAGACAAGCCTCTAGTAGTTTATCAGTTTACAGCATGAATATTGTTTATTATAACACCTAAAAAAAACAAAAATCAAGGAGAAAAATGACAATGTCACTTGAGTATTTCTCAGTATTATTCTGCTTGTTTTTCCAGCCTTTCAAGCCTTGGTGCATTGACTTCATATCTTGGCGTTTCATACATGTAACAGGAGAAACTTTCATCTCACCTTCTCAGAAAATCATTGTCCTTTCCAAAATCTCAATCACACTTTATTCCAAACACACTGTGACTGAAACCAAGTCATCACCTTCAAGAAGAAAGTTGTTTGTTAATGGCCCTGTTTATTTAAGCATAGAAAAGTATTTGCTTTAATTAGCAGTCTAATTAAACCTGATTTTTTTAATTTATGTATAATCTGTGCTGTTGCTTAATAGTCAGGCAAAGAGCATGAAAAAATTGGTATAAAATATTGTCAAGCACTAATGCAAATGTCTGCTGGCTAGTCCTTGTCTTTCGTGGTGAATGGAAAGGAAAAAGGACTTCCAGAAATTTAATGAGACTTGAAGGTGGGACATAAAAAAATAGAAAACTTTTCTGCTGGTTAACAGCAAAAAATGTTCTTCCTTCAGTGGGTTTCCATTTCGGACAGAGACCATCTGCTGGTGAAGCTCTCAATAAAGGCAAGATTTGCTTGGATAGTTCCATTATTCAAGATAAATCCCTGTAGCTGAAACTGCACATTTTAATTTTCCATTACTAGATTGCATCTCCAGATACTGTCAGATCCAAGTGACTGCCATTTAATAAAACAAATAAATACAATTCCAATGAAAATTCAGATAATTGTCATTGCATCCTTAAACCTACATTTATGCTTATGTGGCCATGCACTTGTTTTCTTTGTCTTTTTCTAAGCAAGCACATTTCTCTAATTCCACAGATATTGCAACCTGCAAACTGGAATTACTTTTCTATCAAAACTGTTCCCCATCAGTGGATAAAATATATTTGTCTCAGAGAAGTGCAGCTTTCAGCATACACCAAACTTCAAGCTGAATTGTGCCATTAGAAACTGATTTGAAATGGTTCTCCATGAGTAATTGTTATTTTAGGAGCTGTCAACACAACTTGTTTCCTAATTCAATTTTTTAGCACTCTCTCAAATGCTTGTTAATTCATAAAACTGCTATGAAAGACTGATGTTCTCCTTGCAGAAGGAATAAATTGTTATTAAACATCCAATAATTACATTATGTCCAAATTTTAAATAAAATTTCTCTTTTCTTGGAGAAAAAGAGGAAAGCAGGAAACATTCTGTATTTATGTAGAATTGCTCTCTGAAACCCGAGTCAAACTCAGCCCTTCATGTTTCACCTGTTAAATTTCTGGTACATGTTTATGCAGTTGGGACGTTTGGCAATTTGTTTGAGCACAACAGAATTTACAGATTACAGGAAATGAATGAGGAGTAAAAAGCAAGGTTAAGGATTGCAGCAGGAATTGCTGAGAGGGAATGACAGGATCATTCCACTGCAGGTGAAATTCATTGTAAGAAAAAGTAAAATAAAACACTTTGAGAGAAAGAGTTTAATGTGATTAGTCCTGATGAAGGACTGAAATCTTACTGCTGGTACTCTGGAATGAGTGGTTATACTGGATAATTCCAAGAAAAGTATCAGCTCAGTGCTCAGTCACTGTCAGAAAAAGAATTGAAATATTGAGAATAATTTGTAGAGGGGTGAGGATCAAAACATCGTTAGGCTACTTAAAAAAATCCGAGAGGAACCCAACTCCTTCCGAGTTCTCTGAGCACAGAGAGGTGTTCACAGGGCCACAGGATGGTTTGGGTTGGAAGGAAGCTGTAGTGGGGTCCCCAAGGAGCTCCAGGAGGGGACGGCAGGAGGAGAACCCCAAATCCCAGCCTAAGGCCGGGCCCAGGGGCCATCAGGGCATCATAGGCACATCCAACCAACACAGCTCAGGATGCACAGTGGAGCTGGGCTCCAAAACTAGGGCTCCCAAGGAACAATCTCCTTGTCTGGGTCCCTCCCAGGGCGGTCCCGGCAGATCCATCACTCCCAAGGTCCAGGATCCATTGGGAGCAGCCCTCCAGGTCACCTCTCACCAGACCTAGGGGACTTCAAAGGAAGGTAGAAAAAAGCAGCTTTGAAATTAGGCAAAAGAAGAGGCTCTTCATACAGGATTTAATGAAGTTATAGACTCTGAAAGAGAAACTGGACAAAGTGACAGAATTAAAACTCAGAAAAACAGAACTGATGCAGGAAGTCCTAAACCTACGATGAGTGAAACATTGCATGTGGAGAAATTAAGCTGTCAGAGGGAAGAATCACTATCCACTTAATTTCTTCTGACTTTCCAACCTGTCTACCACTGGGTATTGGCAGAGACTAAGCCAGATCTGCGTGTGGGTTTAGTTCAGCTGCACTTTCCAGGCAGGGTCTTGCAGGCCCAGCGTGAGGCTGTGTGAGGGGTTTATTTAAAACTGCCTTAATCTGGTGGGTAGGGTTGTTTTGCTTCTCTTAGTCACTGTTCCAGCAAGCTCCTCTTCAGCTGCCTTGCACAGCAGTTGGAGTTTTATTTCCCTGCCTTTCAAGCAATCTTCTTGGAATTTAGGCTTTCTGGAAAGGCCTTGATGCAAAGGGGTTTTGATTATACTGCACATAGATTATCAGCTTTTGCAGCTGACTTTTCTTATTTGTTTTATCTTCTGACAGCCTTGGAAATTGTGATGCAAATCATGCATGGAATAGTTGAATAAGAAAGAAAAATAAATCAGAAAATGTCCATGTCCCACTCTATACTCATTACCCTGTTGAAAGCTGGTGGAAGTTCTTCTCAGTCAACAAATTTACAGTGACAAAAATTGGTAATAATAATCCCTGATGTGTAGGTTTCAATATTTGTTGACAAACATAAGAAATTAAGCAGTTTTTGTCTTTCTCCCACACAAAAAATTTTTTTACATTCACTGACTTTCTGTGGTAATGAGGTTGATAAAATAGAAAAAAGGATTCCTTTGGGAATAGAGAGCCTTAAGTTTTCCCATAGTCAGGTGTTCTATTAAATCTGGGAAGGTAATAATATGTAAATACACATAAAATATTACAACATCTCACTGTCCCAGGTTCACTGAAGTCCAGGGGAAAACACTTTGGTCTCTGCTTTCATCTTTCTGGATTTCTCCAGACTCAAGCCTGGGCTTTGACATTAACGTGGGCCAAACTTCAGAATCCCGACTCAGAAAGAGTTGAGTAGGGGATTTGTCCTCTCAGGGATTTGATCCATGGAATCAAAGGTCAAATCCCTAGGTCCTTCATTATCTCAGCTCCACAGTCACTCCCCCTGACTTTAGGTAAGACTAGAATTAATATCAATACTTCAAATTGGAATGGGAATGAATGAAACTGAAAAGCCATTGGAGTATCATAATTCAGCACAGGACATGTGCATCTGCTGATTGAAGCCTCTTCTCCTGGGATTTGATTTTTTATTGGCACCCAGCCAATACAACAGCTGATGGACACATTCCTGAAATATTTCTGTTGATACAGAAAATTAGATTCTCACCTTTAAAGTGCTTAAACTGAGCTTTTCCCAAGGAGTTTGCAGTGGGTCATATCTCCATTAACCTTTTGACTATTAAGAGACTTCATAAACAAAGTGACATCCCAAAAATCTGTAGATTATAATAATTAACAACAAAAGTCCACATGACACTTTAGGTTCACAAGGCTGAGACAATTCCTCCCACAGAAAAGGATCTTGGTGGCATAATATAAAGTTCTTATTTAAGACTTCCTCAACTGTATCCGTTTCCTTCCTGATTTAGTCGGCTTTGAGTGCAACAGGCTGAGTTTATGATGTTTAATTGGAGCTGGATGCTTGGAGATAAAAACCATAATGTTTACTTTCTAATTCCACATTGCATTCAAATTCACAGTAAAGTGAAAAATTTGATATGAGAAGATTTTAAGAACGTCTTTGAGATTTTTAATTCCTTTCAGACAGCTTTGAAGAAGAAAACTTGGAAAAACAATGTCTTTCTGGAGCATAGGCAACATCATCTTATGTAATGATATAAATTGTAGTAGCTACACCTTTTTGTAGATGAGAAGTACATGTCATGCATAAAAATACACACTTGGGGAGGACTTAAACAGCACTCTGGCAAATAAACTCAGAATGCTACTTTTCAGCTAGGATATATTAAAAGTTATTACCCTCAATTAAATAAGCAAGTAGAATTTATTGCTGTAATTGTCCTTGATAAGGAGTGTCCTGATGTAGGATATTAAAAAGTGTAGAAGTACTGGTATTAAAATCAAGCATTCCATGGAGCTGATGATCCTTGGGGTCCCTTCCAGCTCAGGATATTCTGTGATCCACCACAGTTCTCTCTGGAAGGGAGAAATTGCTCTGTTAGGGACCCAAAGATTGTGATTTCACTGAGAATTAAGACTTTACTTTCAAAATATAATAGTCTTCCTGAAATTTGAGCTTAGTGTTTGTCGAGGCAATTTTAGCTTAAGGTTTGGGAGAGGAAGTCTGGAAAGTTGTGCAATTTGGGGACAAGTACCACCAGAGTAGAAGAGTTGCGTAAGTAAGTGAAGAAAAATATAACCATGGGAACTGCTGATTTTGTTCTCTTTGAGAGTCTTGTTATTTTTTTAAGCCAGGAATCGATGAACTTTTTAAAGATGACTTTTTTTTTTTTTTT